>CAUYQU010004613.1:0-44181 GCA_963574635.1 Cheracebus regulus
ATTATCCACCTTCTGAAGCCTGATTCTGTGAGTTCATCACACTCATCCTCCGTCAAGCCTTGTTCTCTTGCTGATGAGGAGCTGCGATCCTCTGTAGGAGGAGAGGCATTCTGATTTCGGGTGTTCTCAGCCTTTTTGCACTGCTTTCTTCCCATTTTTGTGGATTTATCCACCTGTCGTCTTTGTAATTGCCGACTTTCAGTTTGGGTCTCTTGGATGTCCAGCTTGTTGGTTATGAAGTTTTTTCTGTTTCTTAGTTTTCCTTCGGGGGGCACCCCTTCCCCACAGAGCTGGGCCTTCCCAGGTTCAGCTGTGCTTGCTCTCAGTCCTCAGCGCCTTCCAATTGCTGTTCTCCTTGTGGGGATGGGACCACTCAGCCCGACTAAAGGGCCCCCAGACCCATACACTCCGCACCGAGAAGCACCGTGCCGGCCAAAAGAGTCGCGCTGGCGACCCGTGTGGCTCCTTCGCTGGGAATCTCCCAGTCTGTGGGCATCAAAAATTCATCTGCAATTGCGGTATCCACTCACTCTCTGCGCTTTCACTGGGAGCTACAATCCTGAGCTGCTGCTACGCGGCCATCTTGGATCTCTCTCCCAGCTTTTGCTTTCTAATCCAAGTTCTGTAACAGACCATGAATAAGTTTATTAACAGCTCTCTCATTGACAATCAAATGGATTACTTGATAAAAATCTAGACTTTATCTTGGCCTTTTACCAGATTTGTAGCTCAGTGACCATCCCATAAATACAGATATGATAGTAAAAACCACACAGGCCAATTCATACTCCACACTTTTAGCTCAGATGTTGGCAAACTTTTTCCCTGAAGAGTCAGATAATAAATATTTTAGGTTTTGCAAAGCCATGTTGTATTTAACACAACTTCACTCTGTTTTGGCAACCCAAAACAGCCACAGAAAATATGTAAATTAATGAATATGCTTATATTCTAATAACTCTGGACACTGAAGTTTGAATGTCATGTAATTTTCATGTGTCACAAACTATTATTAGTCCTTTGACTTATTTCAAGCATTTAGAAATATAAAAACCACACCAGGTATGGTGGCTCATACCTGTAATCCCAGTACTTAGGGAGGCCAAGGCAGGCGAATTATGAGGTCAGGAGTTCAAGACCAGCCTGGCCAACATGGTGAAACCCCGTTTCTACTAAAGATACAACAAAAATTAGCTGGGCATGGTGGTATGCACCTGTAATCCCAGCTACTCAGGAGGCTGAGGCAGGAGAATCGCTTGAACGTGGGAGGCAGAGGTTGCAGTGAGTGGAGATCTCACCATTGTACTCCAGCCTGGGCGACAAGATGAGACTTCATTTAAAAAATAAATAAATAAATAAATAAAAATAAAAGCCATTCTTAGTCCATAGGCTGTGCAAGAAACAGATAGCAAGCAGAATTTGGCTCATGGGCTGAAATTTGACAACTCCTGTTTTAGCTCAATGCCACAAACCCATGAGGTTTATAGACAGAGGATGAAAATGGTATTACCTGAATCAGTAAGTTGTGCATTCACAAAGAAAAAAATCTCACTTTACTTTGGATGTAAATTCTATAAGTTCAGTCAATTTCTCATTCCTTTCACTCTACTTTAGAAATCAATGGATGGTTCAAAATTTCTAGAATTCACACTTTTACCTTAAAAGTTAAAAAGATTTAAACTTTTTGAGACAACATGAGAGCAATTTCAGGTGATGACTGGACATCTACAAGATTAGGCTACATCTTTGCTGGAGCTGGTACAAGCTCAGCAGGTCATCACCCAAACTCAACATTTCTCCCAAAGCCACTTGCTATTTTCCATCCAGGGCATCTCATTTCTAGTTAATAAGACTCGAAACTTAGAGTTACTGTATAGTGAGAATTCCAAAGGAATCCTGCTCAGCCTCAGGAATTCTGTGTAGTGGACCTGCCTCCCTGGGCCCCAGGGATGGGACATGACCCATATGTGGCCAATCAGAGAACTATATCTCTTTAGCTGTAGTGATGACCCAAAGAGAAAGAATCAGACTCCTTTCTGGGGCTTTTGCTAGAACTATCAGGTTGAGTTGGGTTTCTGTTACTTGCAACCTAAGTAGTCCTGACTAACTCAATTGCCATTCAATTATTTTGATCCTTACGTCTCCTGTCCAGCACCTCTTCTCCCACTATCTAGGCAGTTATCACGTCCTCTGATTTGTGGGATATGTCTTCCACATTCATCTCTTTCTTTCAGTTATTAATTACTTCACCATTACTTCCTTCTATGTCACATTAGCCTCAGTGGTTCCTATTTAATAAATAAGTTTTGAAGGACATGCTGTATGTTACAATGGCAGTGGACTAGATTGGCAAGAACACTGGATTTAGAGTCAGGTAGAATCTAGATTTGAATCTCAGTCAGCCACTCATCTGGAAATATATTGAAATGTAAGCTCCTTTAGGTATTAGTTTCCCCATGTGTGTAATAAGGGTGCCTTATAGGGTTGATATGAGGTTTAAAAAAGAATCACATATGAATCAAACAGTACACATATATAGTGGGCATGTAAGAAATTAGAGTTCTTAGTATTTGGTGAAAGGAACTGTGAAAGCCCAACTCTCATCCTTGAAGAACATTCAGGTGTCCTACTTATGGGGCTTGCACCCTCTCCATCCACCTTCTCATTACTTCTTATCTTCCTGCTATGTGAGGCCATTTTTATATGCAGCCTCATTGCTCAAAAATCTCCTGAGATCTACACTGGCTCCACAGACTCTTCACTCTGGCCTCCAGACCTTCCATCTACTGTCTTCACTTGAAATTATCCCTATAAACATTATAAAAATTAATCAGGGAAGAAGTGGGGAGAAATGAAAATACACCATGTTTGTAGTGCATTCAACATTAATCATTAGGTCAGCTTGCACTCTAACCTGCTTCCTCATAATTCTTTGCTTGCTGCCTGAGAATCACATAGACCCTAGATTATCATTCCCCTTAACTGCTCTACAGATAACAGGTTGAGCATTGTGAAATGTTAAGTTTTCCACTTCAGATATTCTTTCAGGTCCTGCATGTCAATGAAGCTACTAATGTCCGTTGGTCTGAAGCACCACAAGAGAAGATGACTCACCAAAGAATGTGCTTTCTATGTCCTGATAATTTTGTCACTTACCCTGTCCAATCAACAACCCTGATTTTCCAGCCTCTTGCACTCCATGATTCCCTTAAAAACTCAGCCCAAACCTCCTTGGAGAGATAGAGTTGAGTATCTCCTCTTACCCTTCTTATCTCCTTACTTGGCCACCCTGAAATCATTAAATTCTTTCTCTGCTGCAACCCTTGCTGTCTCTGCATATTAGCATATTGCTATACAGCAGGCATATGAACCTGTTGGTCCTGTAACACACTCAATCTGACCTCCCTCTGGTCTCAACCATCAGGTCTGTTTCCACCAAGAGGGAAAAGTCACTATCTGCCAGATATGCCACTCAAAGTCCTTGTGCTAGTAAACTTGCATTTGAACTATTTGTCTTCACCCAGTCCTAAACCCCAAATCTTCTCAAGGTCATCTGTTCCTCCTCTTTCTCTTCTCCCTTCTCAGAACTTTCAAAGAACCTATTCTTTCACTGAGGCATGCTCTCCATGTGTATCTTCTTTACTACATGGTAAGTTCCTGGAAATCAGGATTTGTTGGGTACATATTTGTAACTACCTCCCTGTTGCCCTATTCCTATCATAGTAGAGCACCTGTGTCCATTGTGCAGCAGGCATCAGTTGAGTAGACATTTATGGCGCCGATGGATTAAGTGATCCAGGATCATAAACACTCTAATAGTCAGGATTCAGTTGGGAAAACAGAAATAACACTAGATGTATTTTGTTTCATTTTTAAATTTATTTACTTATTTTTTTTTAAGAGACAGAGCCTCTTTGTTGCCCAAGATAGAGTGTAGTTGCATGATCATAGGTCACTGCATCCTCAAAGTTCTGGACTTCAAGTGATTCTCCCACCTCAGCCTCTCTAGTAGCTGGGACTACTAGCATGTACCAATGTGAACAGCTATTTTTATATTTGTAGAGAGGGAGACAGACAGGCATGATGGCTCACACCTGTAATCCCAGCACTTCGGGAGGCCAAAGTGGGTGGATCATGGGGTCAGGAGTTCAAGATCAGCCTGGCCAACATAGTGAAACCCTGTCTCTACTAAAAATACAAAAATCGGCTGGGAATGGTGGTGGGTGCCTGTAATCCCAACCCTTGAGGGGCTAAGGCAGGAGAATCACTTCAGCCCAGGAGTCAGGGGTTGCAGTGAGCCATGATCATGCCACTGCACTCCAGTCTGGGAGACAAGAGGGAAACACCTTCTCAAAAAAAAAACAAAACAAAACAAAAAAGAAATTCAGATGGAGGTAGAAGAGAATAGAAAGAAAGGTACAACAGTGTTTGCAGTTGCATACATCTTTAAAGATGTAGTCAGCTGTAGTGACTCCATATCTAAGCTTGGCCACTGGAGTAATAGCCCCAGGACCTCCTGTAGTGAGGGATCATGTGCAGTGCCAGGTATAAACCCTTACTTGACAAGTTCAACCACCAAGCCAGCATGAGACAAAGAAGAAGCTTGAGTGAGTCTCACTAGCCTTATCTAGCCCAAACACATATACCAAAGCACAGCTCTATTAGGGAAAGGTTAAGAGACTTTCCAGACACACAGCAAACTGGCAGCGCATGACTCGAGTTGGGAGCATAAGCTGTTTCTCAGGAGTCACTCAGAACTGAGGCCGGTGATCAAAAGGGAGGCTAGAGTTGGGACGGTAAACACAAAGACATACAACCTTCTTAAAATGCACACTTATGGAAACATACAATTGCCAGCCTTTTGAGAGTTGCAGTGAAAGAGCTATGCGAGTACCCAGCATACTTTAGAAGGCACCACTAAAGAAGATTGAGCATTAAAAGAAAACACCAAATGTTGATTCCCTCAATATTTGGTTCTGTCAACAACAGATGAAATTAGATTTACTGAGTTAGAAAGTTACATCATCCTGATTCTTCCTTCTTTCCATTTTTCTTCTTTTTAAAATCACATCAAAAGTGCAAAAATGGTACTTTGTCTCCCTTCTCATTTATTTTGTGAACTGACAGAGGCTGTGAGGGAGGAAAAAGGCACTCGGGTTGGTAATTTTCTTCTAACTATAAGAATGTATCCCTGCTTAGATTTCATGTGACTTCCCTCAATTCTGGAAGATTTAAGTTAGTCATGATGTATAGATCCAGGTTGGTTGGATATATACTGAGGTCCATTTTCACGGAGGGGCGCAGAGTTATTTCACTGTGACATTTTTGTTACATGATCTGACTATAATCAAAAATTGCTGTGAGCTAGAATAGAGGACTACGGTTCTATGGAAGGTTTTCTTTCCCCCCAAAAAGTTAAATAGAAGACAGTTTGGGAAGAAAATGCAGTTTAGTGAAAGTGTCTTTATATTAAACCAACTTTTATTGAGAGTCCACAGGGTGTAGATAATACTTATGAGCTGGGTAACCTTGGGCAAGTTAGCTAAATGCCCTGTGCCTCAATATTCCCATCTGTACAATGAGCATAATAAAAAAGTACCTATTTCATAAAGTTGTTATTAGGATAAAATGAGTAAAGTTTTTGAAAGAACTTAGAATAGCAGAAATGATCAGCTGCTTGTTTGAAGACTATGGGAAAGTCTTATCCTTCTCATGCTTATCCTTTATTTTCGTCTATCTGTTCCAACTGACAAGCACTGATGGGTGCCAGTGTCATGCCTCACACGTTGTGAAGCCACCTTATTTATTTATTTATTTTAAGTCTCACTCTGTTGCCCAGGCAGGAGTGCAGTGGCACGATCTCGGCTCACTGCAACTTTTGCCTCCCGGGTTCAAGCGATTCTCCTGCCTCAGCCTCCTGAGTAGCTGGGATTACAGGCATGTGCCACCACACTCAGCTGGTTTTTGTATTCTTGGTAGAGACGGAGTTTCACCATGTCGACCAGGCTGGTCTTAAACTCTTGACCTCGTGATCCGCCTACCTCAGCCTCCCAAAGTGCTGGGATTACTGGTGTGAGCCACCGTGCCCGGCTGAAGCCACCTTATAAAAAACAAATAAGGTCTCAAGAACCTGGAGTGGGGAAGTCTGACACAAAAGTGTCACATGAGAAAGGTCAGAACAAAATGCCACAACAAGGAGACAAAGCCTGAAGTTCAGATCCTTGCCTGCTTTGCCATCCCCTTCCCCTCAGTCTCCCTCTTTGTGAATTAGTCAAGTCACAGCAGCCAGAGAAATAAATTGGTCAACATCTTTTGTGGGCCTGAGCCCTTTGGACTCAAGGCAGTCTGGCTGGAATACTGTTTGCATATTGGGTGAAGATATCAGAAACTTAAGAAATGATTCCAATTCAAGGTGGATGTCTTTCTCTTGAAATCTGGGGTTAAGCAATGACCATTCCCTCTAGTCGCACAAACTGCCCAGTACACCCACTTAAAAATGGCACGGTGGGCCGTGCAGCATGAACTGCCTTAAAATCATGTGCACTCACATTATCAGATAAAGTCTTCATTTTGTCAATTTCAATACTTTCATGATTTTTTATTGTTAGTTGCATTTGTCCGGCATCTGTGGTAGGACTGAACTTTTCTGCTTTACTTGACTTTTAGAATCTGACTGTGGTATTGTTGAATTATTGGGCTGCAGATAAGACAATATATCGGAGGGATTCACAAGTAAAATAAAGGTATTGGTTTACCTGGAATCTCCCAGGACTTTTCTAACACTAACATTCAGTGCTTTGATGATTCTAAGTCAAGCCAATATTGCTCTGGGTTCCTGGGTGCCAGGCAAATAGCAATGGAAATGTAAGAGCGAAAGCTGAAATCCTAAGTTAAATTACATTATTGAATTTGCAGGAAGCTGTTAAGGAATTTAATATGCCAAAAGCTAATTTATTTTACATAATTGGAACTAGTGTTTAGTTAGGTATAAAATATGTTCACTGCAACAGTTTTTGTATTAGCAAAAATAAACAAATCCTAAAAGCATTCTAAATGCCCAAAGAAATTCACTCAGTAGCATACTATACAACCTTCAAAATCAGTGGTTATGAAAAGTATATTGCTAGGTGGGAAAACGTCTATGATATTCTGGAGAAAAGCAAGATATAAAAATGTATTACATTGAAATAACTATGGAAAAAATTGTAAGAATAAATGATTTAAAAATATGCATAGGCAAAATATAAAATATTTCTATAATGAAGTATTTTTACAGTAGAAACTAAATTTCTAAATGAAATAGAATAGAACAAAACCAATTATATATTTAGAAATCAATATAAATCTCTCCCTAAACTACACCACTTCTCATTGCAGTGAAATTCCAAGTAATTATTTTACATGATTTATTCAGCAACTGTCATTTTAAGAATTGGATAATGTTTGGCTACACAGCAAAGAATAATTAGCACCATAATTAATCAAATTGCTGTTTATATTTCTATGTCAAAGTTAATCATTTTCATTTTCTTGCTTTATGTGAGGGGTTCTCTTTTATGGAAGCCAATAACATCCACAAGGAAATTTAAATGCATTTCACATGTTTTAATTTTACAAAGTTAATATCACAGCAGAAACTTAATCTCAGTCAACACTCTCAATTACTGACACCTGGAGCAAAACCATAGTATTCGTACCTAGTAGCTAAACCAATAGGACTATTTTCAGAATGCTCAATCACTCAGTCCTCAATTGTTCTGTGTTAGGCACAGGAATCACTCCATTAAACATGATCTGGACTAATCTGATAAAAGATGTTATCCTTCCCTGTTCTCCCTCATTCTCTCCCTTGCCCTTCTCCTGTTTACCAACACACAACACAAGAATGGGAACACAATTTTGCATCTTCTAGGCAGTCATAGAAATACTTGGTTCAGTCTGACGAATCCCTTCAGGAGGGTTGGCTCATCTTTGGCAGTTTTTCTCCAATATGAAATCAAGCTAAGAATCTTGAGACAAACCATTATTTCAGCTTTTTTTTTTTTTTTTGTAGCTTACCTGACACCCAGAGTGATGTGAAACTTGTCAATGATGGTTTTATTGTTATACATAGTCTTTTAGTCTATCAAACGTATGTAACTAAATAAAATATGTGTTGGTATTTCCAAGCAAACCACACATTTGCAGCTCTGGTTTCACTGTGGCAGGTTTAGTGGGGAAGTTCAGATGCTCAGTTTTCCTGTTATGTGAAACCATTCTTGGCTGTAATGTCTCTCAAAGGAGCTGCTCTAATTAATGCAAAACACTCTAGATATTACTTAATAAATACTAAGCTTCTTCTAAGTGGCACAAAATTAAGATCCTTTGCTGAACTGTTCCTCTATATGCTATCATGTGCTGGAATTACCAATATGTTGTATTTCGTGAAGGAGAAATCTGCAGCAAAAGCAGAGTTAGAAAACAATTACTTCTGCTAACCAACAACTCTTTCGGTACCATATACCTTAGTAAACAAGTTAACAGGGAACACTCATGGGGAGAAATTAACTGAGTAAATAAAAATATACAGATTGCAAAGCATGAATTAGAATCACAATGTCTCCAAACAACAGATACTCAAAGAATGTGTTGTATCTGTAAGCTTAATCTGCTCTAATTAATGCTCTGAGAGTTTGTTCCTTCAAAAGACTGCAACTGATTTGACATCAGTTATTTGCAGACACAGGCATAAGGAGGTTGCCCCCAAAGAACGCTTTGTCCGAATATTCTTGCAGATGCTCTAGAAGGGAAAATCTTCCAAGGAAGGTTTCAGTTAGCCAATGACAATTTTGCATGGTTCATCTCTGATTCGTTTATCATTAGTTCCAGTGACTTTGATAACCTATGGCCATATACAACCAACCATTTTTTCAGCATCTTTTTTTCATTTCTAGAGGTCTCAGCCTGTTCCCCTTCTTGGTCTTATTCCCAGCTCCAGGCACAATCCCAAGAATTAAATGAAGAATAGTGTCAAATATGACCTTTTAAATCTTGAAGCTAATATAATAATGTTAAAGGTAGCTGGAAATAATACCAGACAAAATTTAAAACCACACTAGAAAACCCTCCAAATACATTCTCCCTCAGATCGGATCTCATTTTAATTTCAAGTTTGAGAAAAATTGGTTTATTCCTCTGCAATCACATCTTGAAAGCTGATAAATCTACTTTAATTTTTCTTACACTGCTCTAGAAATACCTCTAATAGTCACCGTAAGATTTCTACAATGTTGGTAGATAAAAGTCAACAAAGTTCACCAAAACAAAAACATCAATCATCAAAGACAAAAGATAAAAGTATCCCCACAAGATTATCTCAATTACCCTGATACATGTGGCTTCTTTTCCCCACTCTGAGAATGAAAAATGAAAATGTAAGAGAACTCTGACTTGGAAATTGTAACCAAAGAGTATCCCCTCTCCTTGTTTTAACATAACCTGTTTAACTATCACCGTACTCAGATAGGGTAGCTAGCAGAAAGTGGGTGTGTGTGTGTGTACGTGTGCGCGTGTGCGTGTGTGTGTGTGCACACAAGAGAGAAGAGAAAGAGGAGGGGAGGGCGGAGGGGAGGGGAGAGGAGAGAGGGGAAAGATGAGGCTGCAAGCTCAGCTATCAAGCCTGTTGTGACACCAAAGACCAGATATATTAGTTGAAAGAAGAAAACTTGATGACCCGGATGTGATTCTGGTTTTTTTTTTTTTGTTTTTTTTTTTTTTGTTTTTTTTTTTTTAAACAAGCGGTTTATGTGCTCCAAACAGAGCAAGGAAGTAGGCTTGGAGATGTGCATGATATACTGACGTTTATATTGACATAGGTAAAGGTTTGTTTAAAGTAAACTTATTATCGCAGACCTGACTGTTGATCACCAAGAGTTCCTTGAGAATCCCAAGTCCCACATTGCCTGCCCCACTCACTTTCTTCCCCTCCCCCACTTTTTCAGAAGCCAGAGGATGCCTGCTGCATCTTGCACTGTAGTGCAAACAGATTCCCCCAAAGAGAGAGGAAGATAAAATGAATTTAAATTCCAAAGGGGTTCCAGTGCCGGTTTCCTAGTCCCCGAGTCAGCAATGTGTTTGTGAAAATTCAGCCTTTTTGTCTCCCAGTAAAAAGGAGCTAAATCTACATCGGTGGCCCAGTCTCGGATTGCTATTCTTTGCATTTTCTATTCGAGTGAATGAGAGTGAATGAAGTGGCCGGGACCCTTCATTTGATCTACTCAATTGCATAAAGTGACAGAATTCTAATATATTTGTTTAATGCTCTTCAATGGGCTTTCACTTTTTTGCTTGCAAATGAAGCATCCGTGGGCAAAGTCTCATCCCCCTTAACGCGGGGACATATTTCATAACTGAGGCCGTGGTTTGAAGTAATCTTGAGAGGAGTTTTAGACTCAAAAAGTGGAAAATAAAGAAACAGATGTGAAGTTATTGTAAATTCCTAGAGTGGGCTCTGGGGCTATTGTGCCTCCACGGCGGGCGGTCCAGGGGCTGTGCCTTTCATGCTGTAATTGAAACATATTAATTAGATAATTTGTTGTTAGTTTAAACGAAACAAATGCATCTCCTTTGAGGCTTCACAGCCGGTGGGTTGGGTTGTTTTTGTTTTGTTTTTGTTTGGGTGTCTCTGTGCATATGTGGCTTTTAGGAGAAAAATATTAATTGACATTTATATTAAGAATTTAAGAATAGTTCCTGATCCTTTCTGTTTCTTAGCTGAATACCTTTTACAAAGGGCATTTTCATTTGTAAAAGTATAAACCCGTTCCTCACCCCTACACTCTGCAGCCCTCCAGTGTCCCCAGTCTTGCATAAACGAATGTAAATCTTACTATCTGCAGCACCGGCTTGGACTCTTCCTCCCTCCTTCTTCCCACCTCATCCTTCTTGAGCACCTGGCCATATTTATACTTCCAAGAACCTCAATGGTCTCATCCCTTTAAGGGAATTAATCTCACTGCTAAAAGATTGAAATCATTTTGATGATCATTTTCTAGCACTACTCCTCAGGCTTTTCAAAATCCCCAAATCAGATAGTAGAAACACTGAGAACTTCTATAGCTTCTCTCTGGAGAAAGTGTATGAAATTCATTCCTTGTGTAAGCACTTCCGCAAATCACAGAGAATCCTATTTAAAAACTCAGTCGAATGCAGAATCATGTAAAAAAACAAAAGTAGCAGAATAGCCAGGTTTCCAAACACAAAACCCTAAACCTAAGAAATAATACTGCTTGAATTTACAAAATAGAAAATAATATCACCTATCTCAGTTCTCAGGGCAAGTCCCACACAGATACCTTCCCACTCCACGGTGTCTCTTCCAGTTTTATTTTAAAACTGTGTGTATTGACTTTGGACTTGAGCCAGGTGAAAAGATTTAACATGACAAAGAGAGCCATTGAAGGTATCATAGTTATAAACTTCCTTATTTGTGGGGCACTTCAGCTAAACAGGGCATAAGTCTCAAAGCTGTGGGGTGAGGAGGGGACAGAGTGGGGTTGAGGCATGTGTGTTTGGACTGCCTTTGGATTTCTGATCAAGGTCAAAATATCATCAATGGATTTTTTTACTTTACTCATTCAACTTTGTCTGAGAAAAGATGCCTGCATTTGTGAAAGGAGGGCTCACAATGCCCAAGTTATTTCATTCTTTGCAATACACCATGACGAACTTACCAGCTGAAAAGAGCATTTTCAAATACTCAGTTGAAATCTCTCCTCTGCTAAAAAATCAGAAATAGGATCTGTATCTTATTTACCTCTAGCTATTAAATGTGTGTATGTACACATCACTTATCTTGAATTCTAGTGCCTATTCTAAGAGGAACATTTATCTAAGCTGATGATTTAGAAAATGTTTGAGGCCCATGTTAGCCCTTTATACTTCATCCCCAGCTGGAATTCATGTTACTAAATTCAATGAGATTAGCATATTCCAGAGATGGCCTTAATTTTCTTTTGCAGGAAACTGTGAAAATGTATTTAATTAAAAAAAATGCATATGATTTCTTGTTGAGAACAAAGTTTTAAGAGTTTCCTAGCTCTCAGGGTGGTTAAGTTTTCCAGGCTTTCTTTAGCTGATCTTGTTGATATAATTGTGAATTGGGCTTGATGAATGAGTTTAGTTGTCCCCTGTCTGACTAGCTTTAGTAGCTTCATGCATTTTAATCAGTCCAATGATTCATTTATTTTCCACTTTTTTTTTTTTTTTGGCTGTGTGTGGGATCCTTCTTTTTAAAAAATGGTCAGAACAGGATTAATTACCCTTTGCATTAATCCTGAGTTGTTTTCCAGGTAGTCCTCAACATACATAATGGTTGCAGGTGCTAAGGATCCTCCTATGAAGTACAGTGATCTTGGTTTCTAAGTGAGTTTCTCTATGTTGCACAAGGGTCTCTTGTTTAATCATTTTACACAGTGAAGTGTTAATCACCATTTAAGTTTCTCTTTATCTTGTAACTTCATTAGTTATCAACTAACTTCATTAGTTGAATACACATCTCACTCTGGAAATATTCTGACCCTTTCAATAAAGTGTCAGTTAGCCTTGAGCCACAAATTCTTGGCAAATTTTAATTCTCTGCAAAAATATGAAGAAAAGCAAATACTTAAAAGTCAGGCATTTGAAGTAACTTCATTTACGTCTTTAAAATAAATGTATCAAGCATTATTTTCTGAGGAAGGAGTGAAAGAAGTCTGTTCAGTTCAAACTGAACAGATTTCTTGACATGAAGGTGAACCTTTGGGTAATTTCTATGTAAAATATTTTAACAGCGGCAGTAATTTAAAGGAGCCAAGAACTGAATACTCACACTAAATAAGATGCATCAGAATATAAGCACTGAGTAAGCCAGTCTGTTTTTACTTTTTAAGTCTCCATATTTTTTACCTGATTTCTACATAATCCTTATATTTATAGAAGTGCTGTATTTCATAAATGTACATTTTCATATAGACAAAAATACATATAAAGTACTTATTGTTTCAAAAACAGTTTTTCTTTCACCACTGCACCTGATCTTTAATAGAAACAGTCTGTTCCTTTTTCTCTATACACAAATACCTTCAAAATTCTGTCTAAATCATTTCTCCCACAGTCTACAAGTGCATAAGAGGAGGTTTGACTGTTTTCACAATATGATGTGAAAAAGGCATATTACTCAGTGTATTGCAGAAAGCATGCTTAGGGAAGCAATGCATCCATCTTTTGTACAATTATTGTTTGTAGCAACTCTTCAAAAACACACAAAACTAAAATTTGAATTTACATATTTTAATGAGAAAATATTATTTGGACTAGGTCATAATTTAATGTAGACACCTTTTTTAAAATCCTTTGCTTTAAAACAGGCATGCTGAGAACAAGAACATCAATATTTAAAATGCCATGCTAATTCTGTACAGGGAGGGAAAAATGAAAGGTAAAAATTTTACAGCTCTGATGACACTACAACTTTTTTTTTTTAACTTAAGCAGGTCACACCAGAACAACAGTTCGTTTTCCAGCCAATTATCTAAGACTCTAAAGGAATACAGCAAACAAAAGTGCATTTTACACAGTGTATAATCATTCCTATTCACAAGTATTTACATCTCTTTGCAGCCCTTTAGCTTCTTGGAAAAGTTCTGGTAGCAAACAGAACGACTTGTCCGTGGGAGAGCGATCCGGTGACATCCCTTCATTACCAGTCAGCTAATCTAAGTTCTTCCCAGGTTGCCCTTGATGCTTTCTTGGTTTGGGCGTATTTCATTCTTTCCTTTTTTTTTTTTTCCCCCCCAACAATAAAATAAATAGCTAAAAAGGTCTCTAAGTAATCGGAAAGTTAACATCCCAATTAACTTTCCCATTTCCCCTTCCCCCCCCTAAACCTGGCCAGAAATAAAGGGTAAACATTCACATTACAACAGGTACTTATAATGTGGGCTTTGCCCGTTCGTCCGCCTAGCAAGACAGATTCAAGTTCACCGTTTACATATTACCGGATGCTTTGTAAACAATACAGGGTTACTTTTAGTTTTGTTTTGCTTGTGTGAGGACGAGCGTCGCCTTCTCAGCTTGGCAGCCTCTTTCTTAACTCCCAGCGCCTGGAGCCTCTGGAAGGAAACAAAAACCCCAAACAACAACAAAATCTCCGCAGAAGCCCGGGGGGCAGGGCCGCAACCCCGGGAAGCTGTGGTCTGCCCAGCCCCTGCCGGATGGGCGGAGGCGAGTAGGGTAGGAATATTAGTGGCTCCTTTTTTGCTGCAGATTTCCAAGACGTAAAGAAATCCGGCCCTCCCCTGCGCTGCTGCAGCCCTCGCGGGGGGCGGGGAGGGGGTTGGGGGAATCTGTTCCAGGAAACCTCTGAGGCAGTTTCTCTAGTCTTGAAACTGCGCAGAGTTCAGAGCTCCGCTGATCTGGGCGGAGGAGGGAAGACGCGCTTTTCTCGGCGAAGATGGGGTGGCAGGATTTCCCCCGCCGGTCAAATGGGAGGGGGTTTCGAGGCCCCAGGGAGGGATGGCTCGGCTCTGGTGGCCCCGGCCTTCCCTGTCGTGGGGGGGGGACAACTCCCACGCGCCTCCCAGCCCATCTGCAAGTTTGTGTTTTGTCTCCTGGATCCAAAACAAAGTTCTCTTGGGGCAAGGCGGGTTGGCCGAAGGTGAAATGGACAAGTTAGGGTGGCGGTCCCCGGTTGGGGCGGGCAGGACTGGGAGTCTGGGAAGGCGAGTGAGGTGGTGGGGAGAACGAGAGGGAGCGCCGGCTCCTGCGGGTCAGTGCACCGCCACCGAGTGCAAGGCGGAGGCCGGGCTAGTGAGCGTTTCGCTGGGGGTGGCGGGGCTGCTTTGGCTGGTGGCTGTTTGAGAAGAAGTGGGGCTGAGCGAGGGTGGCGAGTTCGAGAGCAAGGTGGGGATGGGCGCAGGCAGCGCAGGCAGCGCGGGTACGGCGGCCGGCGTGGGCTTAATGGGCACGGGGATGGCGGGCAGCGTCTGGCCCGCTGCGTGGCACAGTGGCTTCAGTGGCACGCCGTAGGCGCTGTAGTCGCCACTCGCCATGGAGATCGGGGTGGCCGAGTCGATCATGCCTGCAGAGCCATACACGTGTGGCCATCCGGTGCCCAGAGAGCTGCCCATGGAAGTCAACTGGTTGGGGAGGGGGTAGGCAGCGGGCACCGGCTGCATGGCGGAGAAGGCCAGCCCCCCAGGCATCTTGTATTCCCGCGCGATGATGTTCTCGATGGCGAAGGGGTGCTTGAAGCCCGAGGGCTGCGCCACACCGCCCAAGTTGTAGGCAGCGGCGGGCATCTGTGGCAGGTGCGTGCCCGAGGCCGCCAGCGCACTGAGCCGCAGCTTGGCCTGCTGCTGCAGGTACTGCGCCGCGTCGGCTGGCTTGCTGGGCGCCAAGTGGTCGGACTTAAGCACCTTGAAGCGCTTGCGGCGCCGCAGGAAGCTGCCGTTCTCGAACATGTCCCCGCAGCTGGGGTGCAGCGCCCAGAAGCTGCCCTTGCCTGGCTGGTCGGGCCGCCTTGGGATCTTGATGAAGCAGTCGTTGAAGGAGAGGTTGTGGCGCAGACTGTTCTGCCAGCGCTGTGTATTCTCCCTGTAGTAGGGGAAGCGGTCCATGATGAACTTGTAGATCTCGCTCAGCGGCAGCATCTTCTCGGGCGAGCTCTGGATGGCCATAGCGGTCAGCGAGATGTACGAGTAGGGCGGCTTCTGGTCGCTGTACGTGTTGCGGCCGGGCCGAGGCATCTTCTTCCTCGCCCTCTTCTTGATCTGGGTCCGCGCGGGCTGGCGGACTGCTCGGATCTAGGAAAGGGGCGGTAATAAGGGAAGGTAGCGTGGATGCACAGAGACACCGCGAGGTCAGCCAAGCCAAGTAACAGACTTCGGGGGTGGCGAGTAGGGGCTGCGACTCTGGGTCAGCCGGCGCCCGCGCTCTTTCGCCAGCAACTTTGCAGGCTGAATGGGACCCAGCCAGGCGGCGCGGCAGGGGAAGCCGGCGAACCGCGCCAGGATAGCCGGGAAGTAAGTCGGACCTGGGGCAAGAACTGGGGACTGGGAAGTAACAGAGAACTGCTCACCTTAAAGTTGCTCCAAGTTGGGCTTCTGCATCCAGGATGGCGCCGCTGCGCGCCGCTTCGGCCTCAGCGTGCACCCCGCGGGCAGAGTCCGGTCCAGTTGGACTCCGCGCGAACCTGGGCTCGAGTTCAGCCCCGCAGCGTCTCGCGCCGCCCGGTCCGCGACGCTCCTGGCGCGTCCTGCGGGCGGCCCAGCTCGGCTGCCGGGTCCCGGCGCGAATGGTGGCAGCGACGGCCTAGGGCTCCGGAGGGCGCTGCTGTGAGCTCCGTGTCTCTGCTGAGCTAGGTGGCTGCCTCCATGTCCTCCCTCGAACCATCTGATAGTTTTAAGCGGTGACAGGAGCAGAAAAGACCCCTGTAGCGGCGCTTCATTAATGTGCCACTTCTTAGCTATCATATGACAATCGCCTTGGGAGGAGGAGGAAGAGGAGGGGGAGCGGGGGCTGCAGAGGGAGGGCACTGAGCGAGAGGGGAGAGCCTGGCCAGCTCTGGTTTCTTTCACACCTATTTACATGGACACCTTGGCCAATAGGAATCACTTCCAGCTCCAGACTGGGCGAGGGGGAAGAGCGTCGGCCACTGGCAGGGAGCTGGACGCGCCGGCCGCTGTGCGCCGTGTGAAGGTATGAGGAGGCTGCCGCCGCGGAGCACGGAGCCAGGCGACCACTCACGTTCGCAGATGGAGCAGCCCGCAGATGATGTTTGACATGGAAATTGTTTGGCCGGGGTATTCTGTTTCCTCTGCGTTGTATCCGGTTTGTATTGTTAGGTAGCTTCAGGCACGGCTTTCCCCTGAAGCCGACCCTTTTCCTTCGCTTAGCACTACCCGGGGTTGATTGCATGGCTTATGATAATGAAAACACATCCTTGCCTCCGCCCCAGTTCCCCGAGAGTTAGGTCGAAATTTGATTTGACCTCCCTATGCAGCTGCTTCAGCTCTGTATAGCTGGGCGTGTAGCTTTGAAAAAGTGATGGGATTTACAAAATACTTGGCAAAACGCAATTGACATCCCTTTGTAAGAGCCCATTTTGAATGTAACTCTATTGACCAAATTTTTAAAAATTAAAATAGTGTATCGGGGCAAAGAGTCTAGGTATTTGCTTTAAAAGTCCTCCAGCAATTTGGTTGGACACAGAATGTAGGCTCAGGGGCTGTTGGGGCAAATATTGTGCGGACCTCAGGAGGGCCTGAATTTGTTTGACACAGTTTATCATCAGGTAAGCCTCAGGGACTCTCGCTTTTCCCAGGTGGTTTGAAACTTTAGGACTCAGGCATATTCTAGAAGTTTTCATTTTACAGCCCCCAACTCCCCATACTTCTCCCCGCTTTTTTTTTTTTTTTTTTTTTTTTTTTGGTATTTAGGATTTAGAGAGTGTAGCATAAGCAGCCTTCGATCCCACTAAAACAGCAGTATCTTCTATGACTTGGAAAGAACCGTGGAGTTTTCCTCTTGTGGGAGGAGGGAATGTGCCTCAGGTCACTCTGCCTGGTGTGAGCAACAGGCTCCCTTCGGTTCGGATTTGCCTTGGGAGGGTTAAATGAATCATTATTATGATCGTTATCCTCATCGTCGTCGCTGCCGTCGTCATCATCATCATCATCAAATTGCTATGAAATAGTGAGTCGACCCCGCCTGCATGCACGCACTCTATGAGTACACACCAGGAGTTCCCACGGGTTTTCTGCATGTTCTCCGACCTTTAAGGTTTTTTAAAGACATTCATTTTACCACGTTGTTAAAAACTCAATATCTACAGCCCACACAGAATCATCTTCAAAGTCCAGAAATGTGAGAACTTTTTTTTTTTCCTAGAAGAAGTGGTGGTCATAGCGAGTTCTGGGTGTTAAGTTTCAACACTTTAAGTGATTTTAGAGCATTATTAGTGGAGCTGTTTGGGGTTAGCATAGAAAAGATCTTTCAGCGCGCACGCACGCACGCACACACACACACACACACACACACAACTTCATTAACTACAGTTTCGGAGGCGGTCAATAACTCACCAAAACGTAACTTAAACACGACGAATTTAGGAGATTAAACAATTTCATTAATATTGAAATGGTTCTGGCTCTGGGCTGCCTCGCTTGAGATGCAAGCGCACGTTTTTCAATATTAACAGAAGTGCTTGAAGAAAAGAATAATGTCACCTTCTTAATTCAGAAAAAATAACCGGGATGAGGAGATGGGTTGCAAGGGGCTAGGGGAGGAATGTTGACCTGTCTCTGGGGGCAGGGCTCCAGAAGGGCAAATAAACGTATTGCCCTTCTCGGCAGCTAAACCACTTGGACTCTGATGGAACCCCTGTCAAGCTTCGGCAGAAGGCAGCAGTACTAGTCCCAGCTGCGCACGGCTTCAGGTCCTAACGAGGTGCGGCGTTTGGGGGGCTTACTCGGTGCGGCCAGATTCGGATCGAGGGTCCCGGGAAGGGAGCAACCGGGGAGTCTGAGGAGCTGGGGAGTCCAAAGAGCCGGGGAGCCTGGGTGATCCGTGATGAGGCATAGTGGGTAAGGCTTGTGTTTCCCAGAATGGAAAGGCACTGGTACACAGCTTTCCTGCTCCTGAGTACAGCTGGCCTCGGTACAAAACAGTTACAGTGGGCGAGGCAGGAGCTCTCCTGCGGTGGAAAGGTACAAGCATAGACTCCCCCAAGGATATTTAGGATCCCCTTAGTAAATATGCGCATCCATTCATACTGATATGTAGACCGATAAAATGTCGTGGGCGGCTGGATTCGGAATGTAGAGCTACAGAAGTGAAAGGTCTCCCCCTTTACCCCAGTGACAGCCAGGAAGATTCTTTTCGATCCGGCATGGGTGCGTGTTGAGGGTGGGGAATAAGGAGAGAGAAGTGTTTTCTTATTTTGACAATTGGTATTTTGTTGCCGTGCAAAGGGGCCATTGTATGCCTGTCGAAATCATTGCTCAGAGTAAACAGAAGATTAACTAAATTCTAAGGGTAAAAACGTTCGGGTTAAAAGACTGAAGTTGGAATAAATCTTTGTCTATCTCCCCGGGAAAGTTGTCACCCCCAAGTTTGGAACATAAGAGGATACAAGTAGGAATTTGTGTTAGATAGAATCTTTAAAGTTTAGCTCGTGTGGGGATAGGAGTTTGATGCACATTGCACATGCCTGGGGTTACTTAGTTTACTTAAGTTTGCCTTGGATGAGGAGGGAAGTTGTGAGATACACATTTAAAACTTGGGCTTTACTACAAAGTTATGAGTTGGTTCTGCTGAAGCTCTACAAAGCCCAGGGCGGGGAGGGAGGATCTGCATGTTATTGACAGCATTTTAAGACTGGTATTATGAAAAGGAGGAGGGAAGGAGTACTTTCCAGAAATCTTGAAAAGTGCATCAGAGTCCATTGTGCAGAACCCAAAGCAAACAGGAGGTGGGGGGTGGGGGGAGGCACATCCGACCCTGAGGCTTAGGGAGTTGTTGGGAAAACTGTATAAAATACACATAAGTCAATTATACCCATGTGCAAACCAAATGGAAATCTCTTTCGTGCAATAGCCATTCATCGCCTCCGCAGAGCCCACCACCGACCACCTTTCTGCTTGGAGAGTTCGCAATAGCCTCTTTTCCCACAAGCTGGACCACACACGGCTGCAGATTTCGTAATAATTTATGCTAATTTCCCTCCATAAATCCACAATTCGCTTCAGTGGCACCCGGGTTGCTGAGGGAGTAAAAAGGAGACAGAGGGGTGACAAATACAATATTGATTTTGATTCCTTCTGTTGTCAAGCAGGTGTGTGTGTGTGTGTGTGTGTGTGTGTGTATGTTCGCGCGCGTGCGCGCGCGTGAAGGGTGGGGCTGGCGCTTGGTGGGGGGGGGGGGCGGGGGCTCCAGGAGAGGAAATCTGTCCCTAGTCTCTGCCAGCCCCTCCATGCACACTCCAGAAAATAAAGCGTCCTGGTTTGTTAGTATTTACCAAACACAGACAGGAGGCGGAGGGAAAGTACCCGGCAGCTTCCGAAGGTTTCCTAGGTGCCAAAAACAATACCCGTCGTCCCCACTTGGAAAGTGAACTCTGCACTGCCTGGAGCGTTTCGGCCTTCCTTGACCCGGTTCTTTTCCTTTCTCCCCAGTCTCCCTAACCTCCTCTGCGCTTCCTCAGTCTGAGTCTCTTCCTTCCTCTCCTTTCCCCTCTGCTACAGCCCTCCGGTCCTTCACTCCTCTTCGCTACACTTTTCTTCTCTCCTTTCTTCTTTTTGCATCTCCTTTCCCAAATTGACAGTGAAATGTGCGGAGGGAGAGGGTCGAAGGCTGGTGCGCTGTCGATTTCAGGTTTTAGGGCCTTGCGAGTCTCCTCTGCCCCGCCCCACCTCTCCAGGCCGCCTCCCGCATTTGCCCCAGTGCTGCGCTCCCTCTGGGAACCCGCGCTAACGCATCGCGCCTCTTTGTCCCATCAGTCATTCTTCAAATCTGCACTTTGGTGGCGTGAAACGACTTAGCCTCCCTTTCAAAAGGATTTCGTTCCTGGGGTATTCAGCACTAAAACAAACTCCCTCAGCCTGTCAGCGGTCAATTTAAAAAAATTGCCATCGTGAGTGTCCTGGGGGTTGTTTGTCCTCGGAATCTGTGCGCCTCCCCCGCCAACCCCCCAGCATCGCACGGCCAGGCTTTAAACGTGCAAGATTTCGGGACCAGAGGGAACCAGCTCAGAAAGTTCTCTTCTCCCGGGGGCACCGGACGTCATCGACTTCCACGTTCGGTGGTGGGGTGGGGGTGGGCGGCGGTGCAGAGAAGAGCACCCGGAGCGTGTCAAGGGAAACCTATCCGCCACGACTCTCCCACGACTGTCTCGGGAGTTTGAGCCCGCTCTTCCAGGCCACTCCGACTGGGTCTGGCGGGAAATCAAACTGCCCAAGGGAGAGAGGCGGGGGAGGGGACACACTTTCCGCTCTGGTGCCAACTGCCAAGGGGCAGTGAAAGGACTCCGTACCCACTCACACCCCCTATCCCGGCTAGCAACTCCTGCACTGTGTTGCCGAGGGAGCACACTTCCCAACTAGTGGGGAAGAATGTCTGCCGGGAAACTGTGGAGCCAGCTGTTTCATACGTTGGTGATTGGGCTACAAGAGGGTTGGACCTTAACTCATCACAGAGAAGGGGGGAAAAACAAAACCCAAAAAATCCTTTGGATGAGTAGTATATTGCCCATAATCAGATCTCCCCTCCGGGCCCAATCTTGTGGGGTTCTAAGACAAAAGTCTCCACTTCCTGCTCTCTCTTTACTCCCATCTAAACTGGGAGACTCAACTTCAAGGGTGTCCCCACCAGGACGACTTTTCCAGTGGTGAACTGGGCCTCTGGATGTGCCTGGGGCACCTAGAATTCAATTTGTGCTTTGCTTGGGAGTGAGGTAAAGGGAGAGGCAACACCCCACACATTTTAATAGTATATCCCAAGCAGCTGCTGCAGTTTGGAGAGCAAGGAAGGCCCAGTTTCCCCTCTACCTCAGGCACAAAATAAACAGTAGCCAGAGTTAGGTGCTGGTTTAGCTTGATCCTCATCCCCAAGAGGTGCCACCCGCTCTCCCCTCCCCCATCTTAGTGAGCAAGCAATTTCAATGCCTGTGAAAACAACTCTTTCCCTGCTCAGCACAATGCCCTCTCTTTGGAATTGGTTTGCTAAATACCATTTGATGTTTGTTTGGCTGTGATTTGTTCTGAGACTTCAAGGCTTTAAAATCTTTGTTTCCAGATCAAATCTCTCCTTTGCACAAACAGTTGCATAGCTTTAAATTGGGTATTACCATGCACACAAATGTATTTGTCTAAAAACTTATTTGCAAAAGGTTGGTGGAAGGCTTTTTGTGTTGTTGTTGCTGAACCCTCCCCATAAGTTTTGCTCTGTACTATGTGAAATAGAAGAAGCAATTCAAATCTATTATTATTATTGGAGGAAATATTGCTAAAGCCACCTTGGTATTGAAGGGATTAACTTGCTTTTCTCCCAGCCCCTAACTCTGGGGTTAAGACAGCAGTAGATCAACTGTATAATGTGTGCACTGTTCGCTCATTTGTACAAGCAGAACAAAGGTTGGACTAAGCCAAATTGCATTGCACTTGTGAACCGAGTCCCGATGTGAAGTATCTTTTACAGCGGGGGGAATGAGAACAATTTCGTGTATGTCTAAAAGGGAATAACAAAGCCACTTTCTCGAGCATCTCAAAGTGAAGTAGCGAGGCGTGACATTCCCAGGGTGAGAAGGGACAAAAGCAGGGTCAGGGAGATGAAAAAGAGAATCAAACAGCCACTTTCACATGTCTGCCCTCAACTGCTGCACCTCTCCATAATAGGAAACAAATGTTGTAAAAGGGGGGATTGCTCCCATTCATTCAAAATAGCAAATGATAGCTAAACAACATTGTCAAAACTGAATCAACTTCTGTGCAGTACCACCCAGAAAAAGGTATTGTGTTTTGTTTAATAGCGGGGTGGAGCAAAGGGCTTTTTTTTTTTTTTAAGTGGGGAGGGAGGGAGAGAAAAATCACCTTATACTTTTCATGTTAGTTTTCTTTGTCAAAAAGTATTGGTTTGCTCAGTTTTTTTTTTTTTTTTTAAATTAGAATTTCTGGCTGGGCACCACTCTTAAAATGTTATTTTGAGGGGAGGAATTTTGGAAAATCTGCAACAGGGAAGTGATTTTTTAGCTTTATGAAATGTTGTAAAGTTTCCAACAAGTGGGAAAAACGGTTTTAAGCTCCTTTGAATGTACGATTTGGGAAAAATAAGTTACTGATTGAATAGAATGTTAAGGTAAATCCTGGACGGTAGGCTAAAATGTGCTTTGCTCATAAATTGGAATAAAATCGATTGGGGGGTGGGGGGAACTGCAGATATGTGAAATGAAGAATATTTTGCATCTATATAATATGTATTTTTTTTGGTGGATCCGTTTAATTTGTTCTGAAATCGGATAACCTATAGGTCTTCAGCCTTAAAACCCTATGCTTCTGCTTTGTTTGTTCAGGCTGACCAGGGAGGATAGCTTAACCAGGGTGAACGTGTGTAGTATGTGTTTTCTTAATGGCAGAAGCAGGTTTCGCTGAAGACCACAACAGCTTTCAGATGTAATAACTCGCTGTGTTCCTAGGAAGGTTAAAAACTATTTGTTGATCTCTCTGTGTCTCTCTGTTTCTCTGTCTCTCTCTCTCTCTCCCTCTTTGCTTTTTGTTTTGTTGTCTCCATGCGTCCCCCGCTGAGTTGCCACCCACAAAGCGGGTTTGAAAAAGAAAGAGAGAAAAGAAAGAAAGCGGCTGATCCGTACTGGCCTCCCCCAGCTAAGAATGGCTAGGGGGCGGGCTTGGCGGGGACTGCAGTGCAGCCCTGCGCCCGCCACCCCACCGCAGTCGAGTCCTTCTGCTCCTTTCGGGCTCACCTGGGACTAGCGCGCCGCTTCGCGGGTCCCAGCGCGCCGTGCCACCCCCCAACCCCGTCCGCCGTACGCCCTGGCCCTCCGCGCGGCCTCTGCTTTGGGCGCTCTAGCTGCGCGGGGGCTGTTGGCTGACTCTTGATGGGTTGCAGTTAACTGACACAGCTGGTCAGCAGGGGAAAACAGGTTGCCCCTAGGACTTACTTATGTCCCAGAAATAGATCCCTGCCCGCTGCGTTCCTCTCCCTCCTTCTCCCACCCCTCTCATTCGCGCTAACCTTTCCCTCTCTCTACCCTCCTCCTCCCGTCTTTTTTCTCAGCCTCCAGTTTCAATTCCCGCACAGGTGTGAATACCAGATTTTAGGTCTGCAGACTAACTTGAGGCATTCCCAGTAGTGCAAACTTTCCGGGATCGGCAGGGCATTTTCTTCTGTGCTCAGCTGGCCTAACCAAAAGAAAGGAGGTAAAGAAAGGAGGGAGGAAGGAAGAAGGAAGCAGGAAATAGAGAATCCCCCGCCCCCCTCCCCGACCCCGCAGCGCATCACTGGCACACCTGTGCGGGGTAGCGGTAGGCTACGGCAGGTGGGTGGCGAGAGTCCAGTAAATCATTAACCCGACCTTCACAGGATCGGCGCGGTTTTTCCAAAACTTTGCCACTTATAATTGTGGCTGACACCGTTCTCTGGACCAACGCAAGAGATCCTAGCTGGCATCCCCCGGCTGCCGCATTTAGTTTTATTTGATATTTTTATTGGAAAAGAATCTTGTAAATATCTTCATATACACTATTTATGTACTTAAAATAACCATTAAGTCTGCACTGCCACTTTTCTCTTAAAGTGCCTCCTCATCTCCAGTTTTTGGATAAATCTAGAACCACGGAGCATTTAATAATTCCAAGAAGGCTGAGCCAGCAGGTGATTGTCTTTGGAGTGGATAACCATTTGTTCATGGCCATAGCGATTTGATTGGTGGAGCTGATGGCCTCCCTCAGACAAGGTAGGCTGTCTTTTCTTCCCGCGCAGGCAGTAAAGAAAACCTCTGGCCACTTACTTCCCCCCTGAAAGCAGTTTGGGTTCACAGTCTTTAAGGAACACTCCAGAATAACAGGAGTTTGGGGAGGATATTGATCTTTCCGTTCCGCCCATGCAGTCTCTTTTTACGTTTTTTTTTTTTTTTAATTGCAAATAAAAGAAAAAGCTACACACAAACGGGGTAAAACAGAGGAAGCAAACATAGTGAGTTTTGTTTTTGTTTTTGTTTTTTCTCTCTCTCTCCAAGTCTTCCATTCCTTCCCAAAAGGACAGAGGGAACTGTGGGCCTCATACATTTCCCAGATTTTCCGTAGTTGTTAGCAACGTAGGTTTTCTTTCGCGTCCGCTTCCCCGCGACCTGTTGATGACTCCGAGTGGCTGAGCGTGGAGCTCTGTGTTGAAGTTGGTTATGTAAACTGCTTGTGTATTTCACATTATCATCGCACTGTCTGGAGGCAATGTAGATTTTCTAAAGATCTAATGAATAAACAACCAGCAACTGCTGGCGGTGTAATTTACATTGTTAATGCCTACATGTGTATAATAAATATGCATTTGTATGCCTTCAAATAAACTCTTTTTAGTTTCTAACCTGTGGTGATTTTTCCCCCCCGAAAAAGAAGGGGGTAGGGGGCTTGTCTTTCCAAGGGAGGAGAGTTTATTTCTCTTGCATGATCTGATAAAAATGGCTGTGCTGTGGAGCCCAGATGTAGGGTCCACAGGCTGGCTGCTGTGCTTCCTACCCGCCGAGGTTAGCTAGGCTGGAATGCTCCCCGGCACGGGTACTGGACCCCTCGAGAAAGGGAGAATGTGCTCCGGAATTTAGCTACGCAGTTTTGAGGACTGCAGCGCTTCCTGAGGGATGTAGGACCTGGATCCCGAAAATGATGGGATCCAAGCATCCTCCCCGGAGCCGTCACCCTCCTCCAAAGAGAAGTGCGAGCGACTTCTCTCAGGTCGCAAGCTGGGTTGGGAGAGTTCGGGCTGCCGCGGCGTCCACAACCCCCGGAAACTTTCCCGAGGAATTTCCAGACCGATGATGTTTCCCTAAGTGTTTCTGTAGACAGCACTTCAGACCAGCCGCGGGATCGGGACCGGGATCGGAACCAGGACCGCCGGGAGGAAAGAGAGGGCCCTGGGTCAGGGGCCAGGGTCCTAGACTGCCCATCAGCCACTTCCTCCGGTAGGACAGCACCGCGCAGGGCAGCAGGAGCACGGACGCACCTATGAGCTCTGGCCTACGGAGCCGCTGGGTTTGGACCGAGTGTAGCCGCTGCTTTCTGAAGCGGAACGCCCTCCCTGCGTGTCCCACGCCACTTATTTCAGGCTGGGCGCCGACGTTTGATATCTCTCCCCTCCACCAACCAGGTGCCACTTTCTTAGCGCGCTCGAAGGCAAATGTCTCATCTTTCCCCGTCCTGGATCTGGAATACATTATTTTAATTAAGTCTATGGCGATTTACTTTCCTCTGAGATCTATTCCACGGTGCAATTAGGAACGTATTGGTGCTAGCTCATATGAATATTCAGGAGCGTGTCAATTAATTAGCAGACAGAAGAATCTCATTATGGTGCTCAAAACCCTTTTAGTGTTAAGCAGAATTAAGGGGGTATTTGGCAATGCGCTGGATTAGTGAATATTTTACTGTGCACTCATTTGACTTCATTATCATAGCACTTACACTACTCTCTGATTTTATTAATTAAATTGCTCATTAATTTGTCCAAAACGGATAAAAGTTTTAATGTACCACCCAATAACTTGGAAAGTAAACTTTTACCCTGCTTAGTCTTTGCCCCATGGAGGCTAGCGCAGCCCGAGATAGAGGCTCGCTTCCCCTCTTGTTCCACCCCTCAGCTTTGGGAAGCTCAGGGACTCGAGCTCCAGCCACTCGGGGATCAGCGCGATGTCTGGAAGGAAGGGCCGCCACCTCGGAGCAGCCTGTTCGCTTTGCGCCTCCTCGGACTGGCCTGGAAATCCAAGTAGTCCTTCAAGGTGCAAATAAATAAATAAATAAATAAATAAGAAAGTGTCACTGTCTTCCAGGAGTGAGGGCCACTGGGCGAGAAGCGATGTGTCTAGGGACCCGGGAAATGCCCCGGGTGTAACGGTCAGCCAGCCCGGGCGCCTCCACCTCCCTGCCCTGAAGGCTGTTTCCCAGCGGGGAGCAAAATGCACTTCGTAGGGTCAGCAGCAGTAACGCCCCCTAAGGGCCTGCTGAGCTCAACGCCTGCACTCCCCGCCACTTGGAGCCTATGCGGGAACACTGCCCACCACCTGGGCCACCCTCAGGCACCATCTACGCTCACGCTCACGTGCTGCTTATACCCACCTGCACCTCCCTCACCCTACCCCAAAAGGTTAGAAAGACAAATATTAAAATTACTTGCACAAAGGGAACTGCTAAAGCGATCTCAAATTAATATGCATGTAAAATTAATTAGCTGCATTTCGTGACATCAAAATAAGTACCTGGGAAACAGAACACCTTCTGGGCATTGGGAACATATGCTGGAATTAGAGTTAATTGACTAATTACATAAATTAGGCATGAATTTTGCAACACATCAAGTATAAAAGATATCTCAATTACTTGTGCATAAATTACCAGGTGAAACAGGTCGGCGGTCCGGCCAGGACCCGGGTTCTCAGTCCTCTTTGCTCCTTAGAGCCCCAAAGCTAGGCGGCGTGGCGGGCGCACCGGGCGCGCTGGGCGGGGAAGAGAGATCGAGATCAGCACCCGCAGCCGCCGGCCGCGCAGGCTGAGGACCCCGGGCAATCGTCAATACGAAGAACCCCCCCCCCCCGCCCCCATTAAAATCAATTACGTGCAGTTAGATTGATTGGCTTTTATCAGAAAGAGGAGAGAAGCAGACTCTTCACTGGTCCACCTCCCCCTATCCCGCCAATCCACCTTAGCTGGTAACTATAGAGATGGGGGGTCATGAGGGAGGAGCCTCGCTGAGCGGGTCCCGCTGTCCCGGCCCTCCGTGCTTGTCACGGAGGACTGCAAGGCTTCTGGATTAGGCGTTGGTTCTAGGCCTCTTTGGGTCCATGAGAACGAAGGCCTGGCGATGCTGGATGCTTGGTTCCTCCTGGTGCTTTACATCCTCTCCGACTCCCCACCACTCATTCCTCACCCAGAAGTCCAACTTTGAGGGGGCGGTGCCAAATGATTTGAATATCCTCCGTTTTGAAGTGAATGTGAATCAATCCCGAGGAGATAAATTCTAAGTAAATAATCCATACATTCTCCCTGAGGACTGGTTTGTCCCAGCCCCCACTCAGCTCTCCTCCCTACATGGTGTATATGATTTCTCTCCTTTCTTAGGGCTGGAAGAACAGAAATGGGATATAGCACGGATGTTCAGTTTAATTTTCTATGACTCCCTTCTCCAAGGGAAACACACATTAGTAATTCCCCCTCAACAAACCCCCAAATGTAACATTTGTTTTGTCTTTAAAACAGTTCTATTGTTGTCAAAATATTAATGACTTTGGCGATGACTTTTCTCTACCATACACATTTTAAATGGGAGAAAAATTCCCAAAGGCAAAGGAGTATTTGAATACCGGATAAAGTTGTGCCACTTTCAAACCTTAGTGAAATAGCAGCAAAACTTACCATGTATTCCTCACATAAATTACCACCAATTATAACAGTTCGGCTCTGTTGATCTCGTGGAATGTAACTAATGGAGATGTTTGCTGTTCATAGTTGAAGACTTCTGAAGCTGTCTTTCTGTGCTTGGTAGTTTGTAAAAATATCCCAAGTCACAGTCCCATCTTTCACTGTCTTCCCCACCTCCTCAGCCCGGTCTTCCAAGAGTTCTTAGTTGAAATACTTTTCTTCTTCTTCTTCTTCTTCTTCTTCTTTTTTTTTTTTTTGCCAAAATGAACAGAGAGAATGAAGGGATATACTGAAAAACACTTTATCATCTGATGATATATATTCTCATCAAGGTGTCTTGGTGACATTCGTTACAATATAATCCTGACTGCTGATGAAATCCTGAGTTTACTGAGACATTCATTTTGATGTAGAGGTTTCCTGCTGTAGCCAGATGCTGAAGGTACTTGAGGGAGCTGTTGACAAGTGGATAATGTCAGCAGAACTAAAACAGACACTTTGTTTACAGTCGAGCATGATTAATTGAAAGTAAATAAAACAACAGCACTCTTTATAAAGTCACCATCCAAGTTCAAAAAAGACTGTAGTCTCTAGGAATAAAAGAAGTGGATTTATTGTACAAAGGCTTGTTTTGCCAAACCCTTGAAGCAGCAGCTGGCAGCAGTGTGGATCAGAAGTAGATATGCTTTATTGCTTTCCAGCTGGTCTGCCTTTTTTTTTTTTTAATTTTTGCCAAATCTATAGAACTGGAATAGAAACATTTTTGTCCTAATTAGCTGAGTTTTTAATTTCTTATATTAGATCACTCTTCATTTTTCTCTTCATTTCCCTCTTTAAAAAGTAACTCATTTAGTGTGAAATAATTTTCAAAATGAGCCAGATGTGATAAACCCAAACTGATGATGTCTAACAAGGCTATCACATGCCATTGTGACACTTCAGTTTGCAGGAGAGCATTTCTATTCCCTGGAGCTCTAATGAATTACAGAGCCTAGACTCCAGAAAATATCTTATGATTGTCCAACATAAATTTTAATGAAACAGGACATATATCTTTCAAGGCACAGTGTGGCTTGAGTACAAGAAGTGCTTTTTTTTTTTTTTTTTTTTTGGCCTCTATCTTGCTAGAGGATAAACAGGCCAATATCTTTCTAACAAACTTTGTTAATCATGTTTGTGCAAATTAGTGCTGCAGACCTATTGATCAATTGCTTTGGATAGATACTGTGGATGGATTGATTTATAGCGCCTATAAATGGAAATTCTGTATATTTAAATAAGATGTCCCATAAAGATAAAAGCAATGAACCTAAAGTAGCTAGAAATACTTTTAGACCACTAAAATACTTTTAGACCACTTTTAGACCAATACTTTTAGACCAACTCAATTAAATTCAGTACTGTTATACTAATGTGTGGATGGCTACAGAAACATAAGCCTGGTGAGTAACATGCAAACCGGAACTTGTTTTAGCTGCAGGGAAGAGCTTTCTTTTGGGACTTCTTCAAGTTAAGAATCGTCTCTAAGAGCTTCTAAGACAAAAGCAAAGCAGAGTCTATGGTAAAAGCAAAGTAGTCCGTGAAGGAGAAGGAGACATACAGAAAGAAGGGGCGGAAGAGAGAGAGAGCAAGAGAGCGAGAGCTCTCTTTATGTGAGACCTGGCTTTTATGTGAACCAATACTTTTTCTTTTGCCTTAAGCCTGTTTGAGCTAAGTTCTGAAGCGATTATGACTAATATACTTTCCTTACTGTCATGGCATCCACAACAACTTTCATGCTGAACCTTTTGCCTACTTTAGTTCTCCTTCTTATCCATGGGGTATACGGTCCAAGATCCTCAGTGGATGCATGAACCTGCAGATAGTACCGAACCTTATATACACCATGGTTTTTCCTGTGTATACATACATACAATAAAATTTAACTTATAAATTAGGCACAGTAACAGATTAACAACAGTGATAAAATAGAGCAAGCATGATAATATATGGTAATAAAGTTATGTGAATGTCGTCTCTTTCAAAATATCTGATTACTTTGTATTCACCTATTTGCAGACCTCACTTGGCCGCTAGTAACTGAAGCTCGGAGAGTGAAACTGTAGACAGAGGGGCAATACTATATTCCTTCCATTTCTCCTCACCAGCAGGAGCAACTCAAACTGATCCCTTGCCCTTGAAGGGCCAGCAGGGTAGCTCTTGGGCTTTCTGTCCGAAGGAATTGAGTCGTCTTCTGGTGGGCACTATAGATTGCTTTTGTGATTGTCCACTTGTGAAGATACTTATCAGCGCTTCTAGTGTCTGAGTCTTAGAATGAAGTCACTAAGACAATGTCTCCATTAGCAGATCCCTAAACATTTGAAGACATAAGCCAGGCAGCCTTCCTGCATGCCCTCCTTCCCTCCCATCCTCCTCTCTCCCTTCCTTTCTTCCATTTTCTTTCTCTTTCCTTTTCTTCCTTCTATATGCCCTTCTGAGGACTAATTCCATTTGAGGTCATAAAATAGCAAAGCAGGGCTCTGATAAATTCATTTCAAGGTTTAAATTTCAATTGTTGAAAAAATATAAGTAAGAATAGCCACCAGTGTCTCAGACTGGAGTTTTTTGCATTGTAAGCTTGTCATGATTTCACAGTCTTTTAAAAATACATGCTCTCATTTGATCCTCACAGTAACTCATAGGGGAATGGAATCTGAATAAAAATGGCTAACAGCCATTGAGAGCTTTGTATTAGGCCAGTAGTTCTGAAAGCATAGTTCTGGGACCTTGGCATTCTTTGATATGAGATAGAGATATAACAGATATGAGAATCCAGTTGTCTTCTATGAAGCCAGACATTAGAGACTTGCAAAGCTGTAAAACAATGATACTCTTCTCAGTAAGTTTTGGTTCTGTTTTGGAAAATATAGGATTTTTGAAATAAAAATATGTTATTTATATTAGCATGTTATGAGCTTATTAATTTTAAGTGAATTAATATTTTAAAATTTATTTTTTTAGTATCTAATGCATTAAATGTCTATAGATATAATCCAGTAAAGAAAAGTCTTAGGAATAGGCTCTGTTGTCATCTTTCGTTTACAGGTAAGAAAACAAAAGCTAAGAGAGAGCTTAGGAAACTCCAAGGTTTCATGATAACGTGTGGTAGAGACAGGATAGGAGCTCAAGGGTCTCTACCTGCAGGATTTGAGATTTGACTTCTATAAAATTTAAATGTTCCTGTCCATAGTTGAACATGCTGAGACCCAAAGAGTTTAGATTTGCCTAAGCTCACGCAGTCAGTGATTGAGCAAGGGTTTTAACAGGTCCTTTCCACTATAGCCAGTGGCCACCATACCCGCTATTGTCCATTCAGTGGTATGCTACTGAATGGGGTTTTGGTGAGGAAAAGCCTTCATTTGTAATATTTGCCAGTTTCTGTAATGTAAATACGCCCACCATGGCTGATTTCAATCTATGACTTGACATCGGTTGAGAAAAGATGAGTATCATTGGCTTTTGTGAACTGGTAAGAGCTGGCTTCAGTAGGACATTGCCTCCACCTCACTTCTCATATAATTTTGCTTTTTATCTTTGAAATTATTTCCAGGTCAATTCAAGGAACTCATGAAGTGGTAGATAGTTCCCTGATCTTGGACTCAAAACATCTGGGTTAAACTCCCAGCTCTGCTACTTACCAGCAGAATAAACTTGGTCATCCAACTTCATCTCTCAGATACTCAGTTTCTTCTTGTACAGCAGGAACAATAATATCTGCTTAACCTATTTCACTGCTTTTGTTTATGTGTGTGTATGTGTGTGTGGAGGGCAGTGTACATGTGTGTGCAAATGAAATGCATTCGTTTTTATCAAATCACTTTGTGAAAATGTAAAGTGTATACAAATGTAACACAGAGTGACTGGACTGATTTGTTTCTTCTTAGATGTGCCTGGCTCCTCTGGAATATTTTCCCTAGGTTCTTTATCCCCGGTCAGAAGAGAACTGATAATTTTCTTTTAACATTCCCATGATCTTTTGCCCATACCTCTATTAGCCACTTATGCATCATCTCATAATTGCTCTTAAGTCTGTCACCAAAGCAGTAGAATGTGACAAATTCTCAGCATCTACAGCGGTGCTGTCCAGTAGATATATAACGTTAGACATATAGATAATTTTGAATGTTCTCATAGCTACATTTTAAAAAGCAAATATATTATTTGCTTTTGGTAAATGTAATTCAATATTTCATTTTAACTCAAAATATCTAAAGTATTATTTCAATATGTAATCAATATTAAAATTGTTAATGCAATATTTTACATTTTTTTAGTAATTATTTGAACTCTGAGGTACATTTTAATACTTATAACATATCTCAGTTCATTCTAACTACATTGCAAGTACTCAGTAGCCATATGTGGCTAGTGGCTATTATATGGGGCGGAGCAGCTTTAAAGTCAGTCTGCCTGGGTTCAAATCCCAGCTTTACCATTTACCAGACAGGAAGCTAACCTGGCTTCTCTGTTTCTCAGTTTTTCTCTTCCTGAAATAGAGCTAATAATGCAATTCATATCATGGCATTATTGAAATAATTAAATTAATAGATAAAAAGTGCCTAGGATAGCAGTATAAACCATTCACATTGTAAATGTTAGGCATGATAATTTTATTTTCAGATTATAAGATTTCTAAAAATAAAACTGCATTTTATTTTCATTCTACTTGGCTATCTGGCTGGCTGGCTGGCTGGCTGGCTGGAGGAAGAAAAGCTGGCTTCCATGACTCACTTTATCTGCCATCAAAACTTCAAATGAAATTCTGTACGTTTTAGGCAATGAAAACAGGACCCTGTTCACCAATGGGTAGGAATACAATTTACAGATTTATTTTTAAATAATCTGCTTTGTGGAGGTATAACTAACATAAAATTCACTCAGCTGAAGTGCAGTGAGCCCTCGCAAATATTCCAAGTGCTGGCAATGTTCTATACTATGTGTTGTATGAGTGATCAATACATAGAATAGAACATTGCCAGCACCCAAAAGCTTTTTTTGTAGCCAATCCTCTTTCCTCACCCTTAACCCATTGGCCACTGTTGATCTGCTCTCTTTTACTATAGTTTCACCTTTTTAGAGTTACATATAAGTGAATCCAGAAAGTATGAAGTCTTTTTTGTCTGGCGACTTTTACTTAATGTAATGCTTTGAGGTTCATTCATGTTGTTCTACGTATCCTTAGTTCATTCTCTTTCATTACTGAGTAATATTCCATTGTATGGTGCTATGGTTTGGCTCTGTGTTCCCACCCAAATCTCATGTTGAATTTTAGTTCCCAGTGTTGGAGATAGGGCCTAATGGGAGATGATTGGATCATGGGGATGGATTCTAATGCTTTAGTGCCATTCCTCAAGTTCTGCCTGGTGATAGGGGTCTCAAGACATCTGGTTGTTTCAAAGTGTGTAGTACCTCTTCCCTTATCTCGCTGCCTCTTGCTGGCCAGGTGAAGATGCTCCTGCTTCCCTTTCCCCTTCTGCTATAATTGTAAGTTTCCTGACGCCTTCCCAGCCGTGCCTCCTGTACTGTCTATAAAACTGTCAGTCAATTAAACCTCTTTTCTTTATAAACTACCCAGTTTCAGGTAGTTATTTATAGCAATGTGAGAACGAACTAATACATATGGATATACCACAACTTGTTATCCATTTTCCTGTTGATGAATACTTGACTTGGTTTTTGACCATTCTTCTCTCTCTCTCTATTTTTGTTTCGTTTTGTTTGATTGTTTTGTTTTTGAGATAGGGTCTGGCTCTGTTGTCCAGGCTGGAATGCAGTGGTGTGATCTTCGCTCACTGCAACCTCTGCCTCCCAGACTCAAGTGATCTTCCCACCTTAGTCTCCTGAGTAGCTGGGACTACAGGTGCATACCACCACACCCGGCTAATGTTACGTACTTCTTGTAGAGACGGGGTTTTTGCCATGTTGCCTAGGCTGATCTCAAACTCCTGAGCTCAAGCAATTTACCCACCTCTGGCATCCCAAAGTGCTTGGATTACAGGCACAAGCTACTATGCTGGGCTCATTATTCTCTTAACAGTGTCTTCACAGAGCAGAAGTTTTAAATTTTAATAAAGTTCTCACATCAATTTTATCTTTATGGATCATACTTTTGGTATTGTATCTAAAAAAGTTATCACCAAATCCAAGGTCATCTAGATTTTTTCCTTTTAAATGTTTTACAGTTTATATTTAGGTGTGTGATCCATTTTGAATTTATTTTGTGAAATGTATAAGAGAAAATGTCTAGATTTGTTTCTTTGCATGTGGATGCTCAGTTATTCCAGCACCACTTGAAAAGACTATACCTACCCGTTGGCAGTGGTTATTTCTGGACTTTTTCTTCTGTGTTTCACATTTCGAGGGTTACAACACTGCCACATTGTTTTGGTTACTATAGCTTTATTGTAAGTCTTGATATCAGTGGGTATTAGTCCTCAAATATTGTGGGTCTTCTTTTCCCAAAATTGTTTTAGTTATCTAGGTACTTTCCCTTACCATATAAATTTGAGAACTAGCCTGTCCCTTTCTACAAACATCTTCTGGAGTTTTGAATGAGATTGTGTTGAAACACCAATTTTGGTGAGATTTAACATCTTAACAATACTGAGTCTTCGAAATATATCTCTTTCTCTCCTTTCTTTCTTCCCTTTCTTTCCCCTTCCCTTCCCTTCCCCCCTTTCTTCCTTCTTTTCTTCTTTCCTTTCTCTCTTTCTTCCTCTCTTTCTCTTTCTTTTTTGACAGGCTCTTGCTCTGTCACCCAGACTGTGGAGTGCGGTGTCACGATCACTGCTCATTGCAGCCACCACCTGCAGGACTCAATCAATCCTCCTATCTCAGCCTCCCAAGTACCTGGGACTACAGACATGAACCACCACACTTGCTAACTTTTCTGTTTTCTTTTCTTTTCTTTTGTTTTCTCTTCTTTCTTTGCCTCCCTCTCTCTCTCCTTCCCTCCCTCCCTCCCTTCCTTCTTTCTTTCTTTTTGAGATGGGGTCTCATTATGCTGCATAGGCTGATCTTGAACTCCTGGGATCAAATGATTCTCCTGCCATGGCCTTCAAAAGTGCTGGGATTACACGTGTGGGCTATTGCACCTGGCCCCTTGCTCCATTTTTTTACATCTTTAATTTTATTTGATAATTTGACATTTGATATTTTTAGTAAATATTTGATATTTTTAGTAAACAGATTTTGCATTTTTACTAAATTTATTCCTAAGAAATTTATGTTATTTATTTTGTTATAAATTGTATTGTTACTCATTTTGTTATAAACGGTATTGCTTCTTTAAATTTCCAATTATTTGCTGCTAGTACATAGAAAGACAATAGGTCGATATTGACTTTGTATCCTGCAAACTTGCTAAACTCCCACCTTAGTTCTAGTAGCTTTTATAAGATTTCCTAGATTTTTGACACATGCTATCATGTCATCTATGCATAAATGCAGTTTTGCTTTTGCTTTTTGTCACTATGCCCATAGCATTACCTAGGACCTACTAGAAAATGCTAAATAGAAATAATGAAAGTGAACACCCCCACTTAGTTCTTGATTTTTAGAGGAAAACACTTAATATCTTATCATTTATTATTATTTTTACTGTTGGTTTTTTAATAGATGCTATTTATCCACTTGAGAAAGTTCCATTATGCTTCTAGTTTTCTGAGAGTTTTTTAAAATCATGAATGAATGTTAAGTTTTATCAAATACTTTGCATCTACAAGATGATGTAGTATGCTTTTTCTGCCTGTTAATATGATTAATTTTATTGGTTGATATTTGAATGTTAACTCAACCTGCTTAGTCGTTATGCATTACTCTTTTTATATTGCTGGATTTAATTTGTTGAAAAAATATGGTTTGTAGTTTTGTTTTTTGTTTTCCTATCTTTTCCTGGTTTTGGAGTCCAACTGATGTTGGCCTCACAAGATGATTTGGAATATGTCTCATTCCTTTCTATTTTTATGAAATAATTTGTATAGAATTAGTGTTATTTCTTCCTTAAATGTTTGGAAGAATTTACCAGTGAAGCCCTCTAGCCCTGGAATTTTCTCTGTGGAAGGGTTGTTATCTAAAACAATTATTTTATTATTGCTATCATGCTATTCAGGTTTTTTATGTCTTCCTGAGGGGGCTTTGGAAGTTTGCATCTTCAAAGAAATTTATCATTTCATTTAAGTTGATGACTATGTTGGTTAAAACATTGGTTACAATATTACTATTTTAATTTTAGTCTTTTATCACCTTTTCTTGATCAATCTGGTTAGAAGTATATCAATTTTATTGCTATTTTCAAAGAATTAGCTTTTGGTTTCATCAATCTCTATTGTTATTCTGGTTTGTTTTTTTTTTCACTGATTTCTGCTCTGATCTCTTCATTGCCTTCCTCCAGCTTCCTTTTGGTTTGATTTCCCTTCCTTTCTATTGCTTTTTTACTGAAGAAAGAAGCTTAGATTATTGAACTGAGAGCCCTCCACCATATTGGCATTTAAGGGTATCATCTTTTAAACTACTTAAGCTTAATCCACAACTTTTGATATGTTATATTTTCATTTTCATTCAGTTCAAAATATTTTTTAATTTTCAATGTGATTTCTTCTTTGACCCATTTTTTACTTAGAAGTGTATTTCATTTTCAATTAGTTGGATTTACAGATTTTTTTTTTTTTTTTTTTGAGATGGAGCCTTACTCAGTTGCCCAGGCTGGAGTGCAGTGGTGTGATCTTGGCTCACTGCAACCTCTGCCTCCCGGATCCATGCGATTCTCCTGTCTCAGCTTCATGAGTAGCTAGGACTACAGGCACTTGCCACCATGCCTGGCTAGTTTTTTGTATTTTTAGTAGAAAAGGGGTTTCACCATGTAGCCAAGATGGTCTCGATATCCTGACCTTGAGATCTGCCCACCTCAGCCTCCCAAGGTACTAGGATTACAGACATAAGCCACCATGCCCAGCCCAGATTTTTTATTTATAATTGATCTGTAGTTTAGATTCATTTTTTTTGGAGACCAAGATTAATCCCGTTACATTTACTAAGAGTTTTTGGTTTGTTTGTTTGTTTATACAGAATAGAGGTTTATCACAGTTCTTTTTTTTTTTTTTTTTTTTTTTTTTTAGATGAAGTTTAATTATGTTGCCCAGGCTTGGGTGGTGGGGTGGGATCTCAGCTCACTGCAACCTCCGCCTCCTAGGCTCAAGCAACTCTCCTGTCTCAGCCTCCTGAGTAACTGGGATCACAGGCACTTGCCACCACATCTCAGCCCATTTTTGTGTTTTCATTAGAGACGGGGTTTCACCATGTTGGCCAGGCTCATCTTGATCTCCAGACTTCAAGTCTGCCCATGTTGGCCTCCCAAAGTGCTGGGACTACAGGGGTAAGCCACCATGCCTGGCCTATACTAAGAGTTTTAATAGCATAGGATGTGATTTATTTTAACAAATATTCTAAGTACACTTGAAAAAAAATGTTAATTTTATTTTTGGGTAGAATGTGCCATTAGTTTCAATTAGGTCGGGTTGGCTAAGAGTGCAGTTCAAGTCTGCTGTATTCTTACTGTACTTTTCTGTTTGCTTTTCTATCAATTACAGAGAGAGGAATGCTGAGATCTTCAACTAAAATTGTAGATTTTTCTATTTCTACTTTTAGTACTCTCAGTCTTTGCTTCATGTATTTTGAATTTCTGTTTAACTTGTATATACATTTAGGATTGTTATTCTTTCTTACTGAATTGATCCCCTTTACTTGTGAAATATCCATCTTTATCCCATGTTTATACCTTGTTTTGAAGTCTGCATTATCTGATGTTAAGATAGCCATTTCAGCTTTATTCTAATTAAAGTTTCCATCCTTTTCCTTTTTAAGCTATTTGTATTTTTCTATTTAAAGTAGGTTTCTTGTAGACAGCATGTCTCTGGGTCTTGTATTTTAACCTGATTTTATAATCACTGCTCTTTAATTACAGTGCCCAGGCCATTTATCACTATATTTATATTTACACAGTTGGATGGGACACTATCTGGTTTTTGTTTTCTATTTGTCCCACCTCTTCATTATTCTCCCTCACATTTTATTGTCTTCTTTTTGGATATTTTTGTGACTCGATTTTTATCTCTACTATTAGCTGATTAGCTATTCTTGTTCTGTCTTTCCTTTTATTTTTTACTTTTGTGGTTACTTTAGAATTTACAGTATATAATTTTAACTTATCACAGTCTACTTTCAAATAACATTATAGTACTTCATGTCTAAAAATCTTCACAGTATACTCCTGTTTCTCTCTCTTGTTTTTTGTACTATTGTTACAATACATTTTACTTCTGTGTATTCCTGAACCCTAATACAGTGCTATTATTTATGCTAAAAATAGCCAATGATATTTAAAGAAATTTTAAAATGAGAACAAATCTCATATATTTACCCAAATATATGCCATTTTTATTACTCTTTCTTGCTTCATATAGATCTAAATCTTCATCTGTTATTTTTTTCTTTCTTCTGGAGAACTTTAATATTTATTATAGTTCAGATCTGGTGATAAGATCTCTCAACCTCTATTTGTCTGAGAAAATATTATTTTTACTTAAATTTTGATTGATGTTTTCACTTGGTGTTGAATTTTAGAGAATTAGGTTTTTTTCTTCCAGAACTCTAAAGTTTTTGTTGCATTGTCTCCTGGTTTGCATGGCTTCTTATAAGAAGTCTGGTGAGTCTTAATTTTTGTCCCTTTGTATATAATGCATGTTTTTTCTCTGGCTGCTTTTAAGATGTTCTCTTTATTGCTGACTTCAGTAATGTGATTATCACATGCTACATTAAGCTTTTGGGTGTGTGTGATTATTCTAGTTGAGGTTCATTGAGTTCTTTGAATCTGGGAGTTATATTTTTCAACAAATTTTGGAAAAATTTTGGCCATTAGTTTACAATTTTTTTGTCCTTCTCTTTTTTCTTCTGGAACTCTAATTATATGTATGTTGGGTTGGTTTATATTGCCCCACAGGTCACTGATTATCAGTCAGTTTTTCCTCCTTCAGTCTCATTTTGGCTGTTTCTATTTCTGTGTCTTCTCTTTTTGATAGTTTCTTCCATGATATCTAATCACCTATTAATCCCATCCAGTATTTTTTCACTTCTGATACTAGGTTTTTAATGTCTAGAAGTTTCATTTGGGTCTTTTTTGGCCCATGTGTACTAGTTAATCATCTGTGCCATTTCTGCATTTGTTTCTATTGATTTATTTTTCTTCTATGTGGGTTACATTTTACATGTCAGATAATTTTTGATGGAATGCTGGTCATTGTGAATTTTAAGTTATTGAGTGCTAAAAGATACTTGAAAAAATGCTGGACTTTATTTTTAGGAATACAATTAAGTTGATTGAATCAGTTTGATCATTTTGAGTCTTGATGTTAAGATTTCTTATGGCTGATTCATAGCAACTTTTACTTGAAAGCTACTTTAGTCCCAATCCTAAGGTGTGACCCTTCAGAGAACTCTGCCTACTGCCCTATGTATTACAAGGTCTCCCTACACTGGTGAGAAAGGAAACTATTCCTAACTCTATGTAAGCTCCAGTAATTGTTCTGATTACTGGTTTTCAGTGGTTCTTTTTGTGACCTCCTGGATAGATCTGTACTCAGCTAAAGATTCCAGGAGATGCCTTTGCAGATCTCTAGTAGTCTAGCCTGCAAATTCTAAATGCCTAATCCTTCTCAAACTCTAGTATCTATCTCCTGAGCTCAGTGGCACTGCCAAATTTTGCTTGGATTCTCTCTCTTTGCTATGTGCCCTAGAAACTATGTCTAGGCAGTAAGCAGGGATAATTCTAGGGTGTGACTCTTTTGTCTTATGTTGATCAGGGACTATAGTTCTCTGTCTGAAATAGTTTTTAGGTATATTTTTGGATGGATTTCTAATTCTTTACCAAGTAAAGGCAACTTCCACAGTAGTTAAATTTTCATGGGCAAAAAGAGAAGTCTGTCTGTGAATATAATTTACTGTTAAAATGGATTTTCTTCTGAGTAAAATATCTCCTTTTCTAGGTATTTGATTAAACGTTTTTGATTTTTCCATTTTGAAGTGTCACAAAGCCTCACAAAGCCTCTTAAGTTTAAAACAAACTGAACATCTTCAATTCCCAATATTTTTGAACTAACGGGAAGAACAGTGCTTTATTTTTCTTGCATGGTGTCACTTTTGCAATACAAATCAGGTTTTAAAAATCAGTTGTTATACACACAAAATAATGCAAGGAAATATATATTATTGGCATACCTGAGATTATATTTTCTAGAAAATGCACTACTTTTCTGTTTATTTAGCCCTTACTAAAATCATTTTTTTCTTCCTAGTTACCAGTTGGGCTTTAATAATTGTACAAGTAACAATCTATATGGTATTTTATATATTTGGTCACTTAAAAATTTTCAAGTGATGAAACATCAGTTGCTTTATATAAAGTGTTAACAAGTTATTTATCAGGATCAAAACTTAGTGCATAAGAAGAATAAGAAATATCAATTTATGGCTGGTATTATTTAATAATATGTGTACTTCCCACTTCAATAGAGAACATTTGGTACCTCTTAGTAAGCAAATTCTGTTCTCTTATAGCTCTTCCTAAACAGGTTATAAATATTTGTGATATTCCTTTTTGAATTTGTCTAATTCTTTGTAATAAATTGAGTTTCTGTGTTTTGCAGAGCCTTTGAAGACTAACTTAAAGGATAGGGATTTGAGGAATTAGAAATAAATTAAATGTGTTCTAATATTTCCTTCTGCTTATGTGTTAAGTAGTTTGCAAAAAATAATTACTTTCTAGGCCAGGCACAGTGGCTCACACTTGTAATCCCAGCACTTTGAGAGGTCAAGGCGGTTAGATCACGAGGTCAGGAGATCGAGATCATCCTGGCTAACATGGTGAAACCCCGTCTCCATTAAAAATACAAAAACTTAGCCAAATGTAGTGGCATGCAGCTGTAATTCCAGCTACTCAGGAGGCTGAGGCAGAAGAATCACTTGAACCTGAGAGGTGGAGGTGGCAGTGAGCCGAGATCCCACCACTGCACTCCAACCTGGGTGACAGAGTGAGACTCCATCTCCAAAAAAAAAAAAAAAGTTACTAACTACACAAGCTGAATATCTATAGAAACAAAAAATAATAATAATTACTTTCTAATTTTTCAGAGATAAAAACTTCTCCTCCTCCTCGTCCTCTTCTTCTTATTTTTGTTTAAATTATGAGTGCTTTATTTTTAGCCAGTGACCGAGAGACGGCTAATGCTCAAAATTCTCTTGGCCCTAAGGCAAGAGGTTCTCATGGTTGTTGATTTTTTTTCTTTCTTTCTTTCTTTCTTTTTCATATTTTATTGCACTTTAGGTTCTGGGGTACATGTGTAGAACATGCAGGATTGTTGCATAGGTACATACATGGCAATGTGGTTTGCTGCCTCCATCCCCCCGTCACCTATATCTGGCATTTCTTCCCATGTTATCCCTCCCCTACTCCCTACCACCCGCTGTCCCTCCCCTAGTCCCCCCTAACAGACCCCAGTGTGTGATACTCCCTTCCCTGAGTCCATGTGTTCTAATTGTTCAACACCCACCTATGAGTGAGAACATGTGGTGTTTGGTTTTCTGTTCTTGTGTCAGTTTGCTGAGAATGATAGTTTCCAGGTTCATCCATGTCTCTACAAAGGACATGAACTCATCGTTTTTTATGGCTGCATAGTATTCCATAGTATATATATGCCACATTTTCCCTATCTAGTCTATCATTCATGGGCATTTGGGTTGGTTCCAGGTCTTTGCTATTGTAAACACTGCCACAATGAAGCCTAACTGATTGTGATGGATAAGCTTTTTGATGTGCTGTTGCAATTGGTTTGCCCGTATTTTATTGAAGATTTTTGCATCTGTGTTCAAAATGGATATTGGCCTAAAGTTTTCTTTTCTTGTTGAGTCTCTGCCGCGTTTTGGTATCAGGATGATGTTGGTCTCATTAAATGATTTGTGAAGGATTCCCTCTCTTTGGATTGTTTGTAATAGTTTCAGAAGGAGTGGTACCAACTCCTCTTTCTATGTGTTGTAGAATTTGGCTGTGAACCCATCTGGACCTGGGATTTTTTTGGTTGGTAAGCTATGAATTGCTGCTTCAACTTCAGCCCTTGTTATTAGTCTATTCAGGGTTTTTGACTTCTTCCTGGTTTAGGCTTGGGAGGGTGCAAGTGTCCAGTAATTTATCCATTTCTTCCAGATTTATTGGTTTATGTGCATAGAGTTGTTTGTAGTAATCTCTGATGGTGGTTTGTATTTCTGTGGAATCAGTGGTGATATCCCCATTATCATTTTTTATTGCATCTATTTGATTCTTCTGTCTTTTCTTTTTTATTAATCTGGCTAGTGGTCTATTTCGTTGATCTTTGCAAAAAACCAGCTCCTGGATTTATTAATTTTTGAGGGGATTTTTGTGTCTCTATCTCCTTCAGTTCTGCTCTGATTTTAGTTATTTCTTGTCTTCTGCTAGGTTTTGAGTTTTTTTTATCTTCTCCTCTAGCTCTTTCAATTTTGATGATAGGGTGTTGATTTTAGATCTTTCCTTGCTTCTCATATGGGCATTTATTGCTATAAATTTTCCTCTAGACTCTGCTTTAAATGTGTCCCAGAGATTCTGGTATGTTGCATCTTTGTTCTCATTGGTTTCAAAGAATATCTTTATTTCTGCCTTCATTTCATTGTTTATCCAGGCAACATTCAAGAGCCAGTTGTTCAGTTTCCATGAAGTTGTGTGGTTCTTAGTTAGTTTCTTAATCCTGAGTTCTAATTTGATTGCATCGTGGTCTGAGAGACTGTTATGATTTCCATTCTTTTGCATTTGCTGAGGAGTGATTTACTTCCAATTATGTGGCCAATTTTAGAGTAGGTGTGATGTGGTGCCAAGAAGAATGTATATTCTGTGGATTTGGGGTGGAGAGTTCTGTAAATGTCTATTAGGTTTGCTTGGTCCAGATCTGAGTTCAAGTCCTGGATATGCTTGTTAATTTTCTGTCTCATTGATCTGTCTAATATTGACAGTGGAGTGTTAAAGTCTCTCACTATTATTGTGTGGGAGGCTAAGTCTCTTTGTAAGTCATTAAGAACTTGCTTTATGTATCTAGGTGCTCCTGTATTGGGTGTGTATACATTTAGGATCATTAGCTCTTCTTGTTGCATTGATTGTTTTACCACTATGTAATGCCCTTCTTTGTCTCTTTTGATCTTTGTTGGTTTAAAGTCTATTTTATCAGAGACTAGGATTGCAGCTCCTGCTTTTTTTTGCTCTCCATTTGCTTGGTAAATTTTCTGCCATCCCTTTATTTTGAGCCTATGTGTATCCTTGCATGTGAGATGGGTTTCCTGGATACAGCACACTGATGGGTTTTGACTTTTTATCCAATTTGCAAGTCTGTGTCTTTTGATTGGGGCATTTAGCCCATTTACATTTAAGGTTAATATTGTTTTGTGTGAATTTGATCCTGCCATTTTGATGCTAGCTGGCTGTTTTGCCCATTAGTTGACACAGTTTCTTCATTGTGTTGATGGTCTTTACCATTTGGTACATTTTTGGAGTGGCTGGTACTGGTTGTTCCTTTCTATGTGTAGTGCTTCTTTCAGGAGCTCTTGTAAGGCAGGCCTGATGGTGATGAAATCTCTGAGCAATTGCTTGTTTGTAAAGGATTTTATTTCTCCTTCACTTATGAAGCTTAGTTTGGCTGGATATGTAATTCTAGGTTGAAAGTTCTTTTCTTTAAGGATGTTGAATATTGGTCCCCACTCTCTTCTGGCTTGTAGGGTTTCTGCTGAGAGATCCGCTGTAAGTCTGATGGGCTTCCCTTTGTGGGTAACCCAACCTTTCTCTCTGGCTGCCCTTAGCATTTTTTCCTTCATTTCAACCCTGGTGAATCTGACGATTATGTGCCTTGGGGTTGCTCTTCTTGAGGAATATCTTTGTGGTGTT
>CAUYQU010004614.1:0-32072 GCA_963574635.1 Cheracebus regulus
CTTCCCCACAGAGCTGGGCCTTCCCGGGTTCAGCTGTGCTTTCTCCGTCCTCAGCGCTTCCAATTGCTGTTCTCCTTGTGGGGATGGGACCAGCCGAGCCCGACTAAAAGGGCAACCAGTCCCGTACACGCCGTACCGAGAAGCGCCGTGCCGGCCAAAAGAATTGCGCTGGCGACCCGTGTGGCTCCTTCGCCGAGAATCTCCCAGTCTGTGGGCATCAAAAATTTGTCTGCGATTGCGGCGTCCACTCGCTCTCTGCGCTTTCCTGGGAGCTACAATCCTGAGCTGCTGCTATGCGGCCATCTTGGATCTCTCTCCTATTTGCTTTTATTTTTATTTTTGAGACTGAGTCTCACACTGTCACCCAGGGTGTAGTGCAGTGGCACTATCTCGGCTCACTGCAATCTCCACCTCATGGGTTCAATCAATTCTCCTGGCTCAGCCTCCCAAGTAGCTGGGACTATAGGCACCCACCACCACGCCTGGCTAATTTTTTAATATTTTTCCCATGTGGCTTGATTTCCCTTTTTAATCTTCGATAGATTAGAGATGAAGATTAGTAGATTTAGTAGAGATGGGGTTTTACCATGTTGACCAGGATGGTCTTGATCTCCTGACCTCATGATCTGCCCGCCTCAGCCTCCCAAAGTGCTGAGATTACAGGCATGAGCCACCGCACCCAGCCTGCTTTATTTATTATTATTTTCTGTTTTGAGACAGGTCTCACTCTCGCCCAGACCGGAGTGCAGTGGCGCGATCTTGGCTCACTGCAACCTCCAGCTCCCGGGTTCAAGCCATTCTCCTGCCTCAGCCTCCTGAATAGCTGGGATTAAAGGCATGAGCCACCATACCCAGCTAATTTTGGTATTTAGTAGAGAATGGGTTTCACCATGTTGGCCAGGCTGGTCTGGAACTCCTGACCTCAAGTGATCCATCTGCCTGGGCCTCCCAAAGTGCTGGGATATAGGCATGAGCCACCAAGCCTGGCCAACCTGTGAGTTTTATATAAATGGTGCAGTTGAAATGATGAAAGTCTGTGAGATTTAATTTTGATTAGGGGAAGTGAGTGAAATGTGCTCCTCTTATTGGTTTTCCCTGTAGTCTGTTTGGTCTTTTTTCAGATAATTTCAACAGGATGTGGGATGTCAATTATATGTAAAGTACATGGAGAAAGCTGCAAGGATGTGTGTGACTCAGGCATGTCCTTAGAGAGCTCCCCATTTTCCTGTGAACAGCTCACTGCAAGACAGAGCAGATTGTAATAAGTTAACAATTAGAGTTACATGGGATGTAATTCAGGAGAAAGGGGCATTAGTTCCTTTAGAATCTGGAATTTGATCTGAAATTCTTTGTTTGGATTTATTTTATTTTAGTTATTTTTTTTTTGAGACAGAGTCTGGAGCTGGAGTGCACTGGTACGATCTCAGCTCACTGCTGCCTTCAGCTCTTGGATTCAAGTGTTTCTTCTGCCTCAGCCTCCCTTGTTGCTGGGATTACAGGTGTGCGCTATGATGCCTGGCTGATTTTTGTATTTTTGTTTTTTTTTTTTTCAGTAGAGACAGGGTTTCATCCTGTTGGCCAGGCTGGTCTTGAACTGTTGACCTCAAGTGATCCACCCACCTCGGCCTCCCAAAGTGCTGGGATTACAGGTACGAGCCACCACACCTGACTGGAAAACTTGTTAAAGGTACAAAAATAGGAAAGGTGTATGATGAATCTCTATATACTCACCACCCAGGTTTATTATCAGCTCAGGGGCAGTGCTATTTCATTTGTGCTCATATCCCCTGCCCCCGACCCTACCCCGAGATTATCCTGAAGCAAATTCCAGACATTTGCTTTTGTAATAATTTCAATATATATCTTTAAAAGATAGGGATACTTTAAAAAATACATAACCACAATACCATTATCTTTCCTAAAATAATTAACAGTAAGTCCTTAATTTTATTTGATTTGCAGTCACTTGAGTTGGAATTTACATAGAGAAAATTTTAATAGATGGTCAGTGGGAGGAAAGAAATTCAGATAGAGGGAATAACATGCAAAATCAGGAACTGTGTGTAAGTGAAAGGTAATAAAAGTCTGATTTAAGGCTGTGGCATTGGGTGGAAAGGAAATTACAAATATCAGTCACGCAGAGGTAAACTTAATGGAATTTTCCAGTTGAGGACGGCACGTGTATCTTCCTTCTATTTCTGGTTAACAGTAGTCATTTTGAACCCTGTAGAACAGGGTTGACAAACTATGGTTTGAGCCCAAATCCTGCTCTCAGCCTGTGTTTGTAAATAAAGTTTTACTGGAATACAATCATACCCATTTGTTGATGTACTGTTGTGTATGGCTGCTTTCACCCCACAATAGACAATCAAGTAGTTTGCAGGAGAGACTCTATGACCTGTAAAGCCCAAAATACTTATTCTGGTCCTTTATAGAAAAAGTTTGCCAACCTCTGATCTAGAAGAAACTGGGCCCTGGATTTAGTGCTTGCTCTCAGAGGAGTTGCGTAGAATGTGTTGATTAGAAACAGCCATGTCTTTGTGATATATAGGGGTATATAGGAGTCAGAAGCAGTGGATTTTTGTTTTGCTGTCTTTATCCTTCATTTTATAGCCTGAGAAAGTAAGTCTAAGAATCTCTCTGCCTGATTATTATTTGATTTTATATTGTGAACGTAAGCTCTATGAAGTCAGAGGTTTTTGTCTTTTCTTCACTACTCTATTGGCAGGGCCCGGATCAATGCCAGACACTTAATAGGCATTCAGTAAATAATTGTTGAATAAGTAAGCTAATATTTTCATCTTTTTGCATCTCTTCTGTATTATATACATTTGGAGTTTCTTGGGGGAACAAGGATGATATATTTGTAGGTGGCAATTATGCTATTATGTAAATCTGTTATAATTTTTCCCCAAAGTTTAGAAAATTGTTTCATTAGTGCAATGGAGTATTAAGCAGCAGTTAAAACTAGTAATTATGAGAACTGTAGAAATGAGGAGAAATGTTTATGACAGGTCAAAATCTTATGCACACTGCCTCCCTAAAATATGAATGAATATGGACAAAGACCAGAAGGTAATGTGGAAATGAAATCGTTTTAAGACAGTGGAGTTTTTGGTCGTTTTTGTCTCCAGAGTTTTCTTTAATATTATTGCTTACTCATCTTTTCAGTAATGATTTTAAATATGTGTAAACTTCCCATGCCCTTCCCTGCACTATATACAGAAATAGTCTTTAGTGTGGATCACAGATAACACAATAATCAGAAATTAGAGATGGTATTAAATCTTAGCATTGGTAAGGTGAATAGGTATTATGGATAATGTTCTATTTTATCCTGAGATACACAGCTATGGGGTACTTTCTGGGAGGAGTATGTCTATAAGCATCCTTAGTGGGAACCTGAATTGGGTTTACAAGCTTACATTTAGATAAAAGCCTTTTTATTTGAGGTGAAACCTGTACAGGCATGGTAGAAAGGTGTGAACTAAGTGAGAATGTCTTATGTTTGGGTTTTCTCAAAGCAGCATTCCTCCCTTCCTCTTATTCTGGCCAGTTTTTCCACAGCGTCATGTAAAGGCAGCATTTTCTAGTGGATGCAAGTCATATGAAGTACTTGTTTGGTTTTCTTCTCATTTCACTTTTAGCCTGCCTTTAAAAATGTAGCTCAGGCCCAGCACTGTGGCTCACCCCTGTAATCCCAGCATTTGGGAGGCTGAGGTGGGAGGAGTGCATGAGTCCAGGAATTCAAGACCAACCTGGGTAACAGAGGGAGAACCTATAAAAAATAAAAAAATGGCCAGGCAAGGTGGCTCATGCCTGTAATTGCAGCACTTTGAGAGGTCGAGGTGGGCAGATAACTTGAGGCCAGGAATTCCAGACCAGCCTGGCCAACATGGTGAAATGGTGAAACCCCGTCTCTACTAAATAAACAAAAATTAGCCAGGCATATTGACATGTGCCTGTAATCCTAGCTACTTGGAAGGCTGAGGCATGGGAGTCACTTGAAGGGGGAGTGTGGGGGTGGGGTGGAGGTTGCCATGAGCTGGGATGGTGGCACTCCACTCCAGCCTGGGCGACAGAATGAGACTCCATCTCAAAAAATAAAAAATAAAATAAGTAGGCGTAGTGGTGCCTGCCTGTAATCCCAGCTACTGGGCGGAGGTGAAGAGGTAGGCTGAAGTGGGAGGACGGCTTGAGCCCAAGAGGTTGAGGCTGCAGTGAGCCAGGATCACACCACTGCACTGCAACCTGTATGACAAAGCGAGACCCTTTCTCAGAAAAAAAAAAAAAAAGTAGATAAATCTTTTCTTTGTACCTCAGTTTCTCCACATGCAAAATTGTGGTTCTTTATATATCTCCCAAGGTTATATGGTGAGTTTGCTGCTAAATAGGTTTTTGTGTTTCTTCTACCAAACTACATTTCCAGGATATCTACAGTTGATGTTTAAGCCATTGCCTCTGGGCTTCATGGAAGCATTCTTGCCCTGGGCAGGAATTTTGCAGCACAAAACAAAATACAAAAATTTGACCCTTTCAGAAGCTTACTCCTTAAGGGAGTACTGCCTCCCAGGTTTAGCAGATGGGAAGATGAAGTACCTGTTCTCATTTCATTCAAAGTGAAACCCGTACACTATTCAGTGGTTTATGAGTCTACGTGAAATGATTCCCTGTGGACAGCACCCTCTACCAGTTGACCACCCACTACTTCCTCCCTGGTCACTCCCTTGCAGCCACAGAGGCTTCTTTGCTCTTTCCTGAAAATGTCAGTTATGATCTGCCTTGGTCTCTGCACTGCCTCTGCCAGATAGACTCATGGTTCGTTTTCACTCCTCCTCAAAGTGTTTGCTCATGTGTCACCATCCCAGTGAGGCCTGTCTGTGCTCCCCTTCCCCCACATTATTCCTGCTTCCCTTTCTCCATAGCACTTGTCAGCTGCTAACACACTGTATCCTTTTCTTGTATACTATGTTGATTGTTTACTGTCTCCTGTTTCCAACCAGAATGAAAGCTCCATGAAAGCCATGATTTTTACTGATTTTGTTCACTGTTCTATCTCCAGTGGTTAGATTTGGGTCAACCACATAGTATGTCCTTGGTAAGTATTTGTTGAATGAATGAGATGGCTGGGACACTGAGTTTCACCTTCTGCTTGGAATTCTTTTACTTAAGTGATTGTTACTACTGTACCACATTGGCCAGGGATGCTCTGTTCCCCTTTTAATGAGCAAGGACAAAAAAGCATCTTCTCTTGGGTCTTCCTTAGCATAACTGAGATAGGCTGGAGAGTTCAAGAAAATGTTTTGAGTACTAAGAACAGTAGAGAAACGAGCATAGAGAATGCAACAAGTATTACAACAGTCTGGCTTAATCACGTTTCACTCTTGGATCTGCCATATCTAGCTTACTCTCATATTTTGCAGGCCCCATCCTAATCTATCCACTTAGGAGAAATCAAATTCCAGCTTTATAGGACTAGTCCTGACCTTGCCTTGATGCCCTGCATGTGGCACCATCTCATCATCTGCTACTAAGGAGCTCCCTTTTGTACATCATGATAGCTGCCAACAAGGCCAAGAGAACCCAACAAGGCCCATTTTCTAGTTTGAGTGTTGTGTTAGTCTGCATGGGCCACCGTAACAAAATGCCACAGAATGAGTGACTTAAACAACAAACATTTTCTCACCGTTCTGGAGATTGGAAGTCCAAGATCAAAATGCCAGCAGGGGTTGGTTTCTGGTGAGGCCTTTCTTCTTGGCTGCAGTCGGGCGCATTCTAGCTGTGTCTTCACATGGCCTTTCCTCTATGCACAGAGAGCATACCTAAGCCCTTGTGTCTTCCTTTAATAAGGACACCAGCCCTGTCAGATTAAGTTCCCACCCTTCTGACCTCATTTAACCATATTACATCTTTAGGGCACTATCTCCAAATACAGTCACTTTGGGGATTAGGGCTTCAAAATAGGAATTTGGAACCAGGTATAGTGGCTCATACCTGTAATCCCAGAGCTTTGAGAGGCCAAGGTGGGTGGATCACTTGAGGCCAGGAGTTTGAAACCAGCGTGGACATCATAGCAAGACCCCCCGCCATCTCTACAAAATGTTTTTTAAAAATTAGCTGGCAGCCTGGGTAGTAAGATCTCATCTCTTAAAAAAAAAAAAAAATTAGCCAGACAGGGTGGTATGCACCTGTATGTAGTTCAAGCTTCTTGGGAGGCTGAAGTGGGAGGATCACTAGAGCCTGGGTAATTGAGGCTGCAATGAGCCATGGTTGTGCCAGTGCACTCCAGCCTGGGTGACAGACAGAGGCCTTTTCTCAAAAAGAAAGAGAGAAGAGAGAAAGAAAGAGAAAAGAAAAAAAGGAAGGGTGAAAGAGAAAAAAGAAGAAAAAAAAGAGAAAAGAAAAAGAATTAGCTGGTTGTGGTGATGTGTCTGTAGTCCTAGCTACGGGGGCTGAGGCAGGAGGATTGCTTGAGCCCAAAAATTCAAGGCTGCAATGAGCTATATTTGTGCCACTGCACTCCAGCCTAGATGACAGAGCAGCAAGACCCTGTCTCTAAAAACAAAACAAAACTAAGAATTTTAGGATGCTACAGTTCAGTCCATAACAAGTTTTACCTCTTTGACTGGAACAAATAACCTTACGTTTCAGGTACAGTATCTGACACAGACGCTATGGCTTTCATTCACTTTTTGAACTAGCATTTATTGAAGACAAAACTATGTGCCAAGTTTTCTGCTGGGGGATAGCCTGTACCCTTTACCAGTAGAGGAGACAGAGCTAATTTCAGAGAAGGTTTGTGAGTACCTGGTGATGGATGGATGTGTCAGGAAAAGTTTCATTAAGAAGGTTGCATATGGCCAGGTGTGCTGGCTCACACACGTGATCCCAGCAGTTTGGGAGGTTGAGGTGCATCACTAAAGCCAAAGAGTTCGAGACCAGCATAGGCAACATAGACCCCATCTCTATTTTAACAAAAAAGAAAAGAAAAAGAGAAGGTCACATATGTTCTTTCAGGTCTGTCAAGAAATGTGTGCATAGTTTACCACACAACAGTATATGAGTCACGTCACCGTCATTATCATCATCACCCACCTTTATAGTAACAAGAAGGTAGTTCCTTCACACTCTATAACCTAAGCCCTTTTTCTTCGTCTTCACCTGGCTTTAGTTCTTCTGCTACAGTTACTCCAGCCTCTCTCCCCAGTCTTTATCTTCCAGATATTCTGCTGTGTTGTTTCAACAGCCAATGACTTTTCTGTTTACTGTTGATTATGAAGTGAAAATTGATTTAGATTTTTTTCTGATTTCTTAGTTTGAGTTGAAACTTTAGTTCTCTCTCCTCATCTCCTAGCTTTCTACAAAGGCAATTCCTGGTGTTAAGTGAAAGCTGTTCCGTTAGAGCCTACTGTTTGCTATTAATAAGTGATAAGGGAAGTTGTCAGCCAGCATTAATACTCTGTTTATGAAATTGCAACTACTGATGCAGCATTTTGTGAAGTTCTTAAGATATAAACAGGACAAGTGATTTGATAAGTTACAGCTCCAGAGAATTCCTTACATAGTATGCCAACATTTCTTTTTCCCTCAATGGGATACACATAACATTAAATTAAGTTTGGCTTGGTTGCCATTTACTTTAAATGGATCTGGTGCCTGTTCTCAGATATGTTTATGAGAGTATAATTGATTTCTCTCAAAGCATTGAGATTGAGGGAGTAGCTATATCTTACCTTAGTTTCATTGATGATTCATGGAATTGAAATAATTAAAAAGAACTCATTAGGTGCCTTGTTGTTTCATGACCCTTTGATAAACTACCAACACTCTTACCAAATGCCTCCTGATTTTTAAAAAAAATTTTATTTTTTTTTAATACATATACAGGTTCTTACTGTGTCATCGAGGCTGGAGTATAGTGGCTTTCATAGGTGCGATTATAGCTCACTGCAGCCTTGCCCTCCTGGGTTCAAGGGATCCTCCCGCCTCAGCTTCTTCAGTAGCTGGGACCACAGGCGCCTGCCACTGCGCCTAGCTAAGTGCCTCTTGATGTTAATGGCATGTCTTGTCTTCATAGCATACTCCACAAAAACCTCAAAGCCTGATAGATGCTCTTTATGATCCTTCTCTTTTCTGTAGTTTCTTTATTTTTATTTTTATTTTTTGAGACAGGGTCTCACTCTGGTTGCCCAGGCTGGAGTACAGTGATGTGATCTTGGCTCACTACAGCCCCTGCCTCCTGGGTTCAAGCGATCCTCCCACCTCAGTCTCCTGAGTACCTGGGACTACATGTGTGTGCCACCATGCCCGGCTAATTTTTGTATTTTAGTAGAGATGGGGTTTCGCCATGTTGACCAGGCTGGTCTAGAACTCCTGACCTCAAGTGATCCACCCACCTTGGCCTCCCAAAGTGCTGGCATTACAGATGTGAGCCTGCCTCATCTAGTCCATCAGCAGGAGCTGCTGATTCTGAACCCTCCCCATCCCTCGTGTTTCCCTTGCTCTCCTGTTGTCCACGCTGCCCTGCCTTACCTGCATCACACAGTAGCTACCACACTGATCTGTTTCACTGCCTATGCAGTTCTTCTTTACACAGCCGGCAGAGTGGTCTCTTTGAAATGCAGATCTGATTGTTGCACTCACTTGCTTAATACCCTCCAATAAAACCTAGACTTCTCCTGGCCTACAAGATCCTGTTAGGCTTGGCCTCTGCCGGCTCTCCAGCCTGTCTCTTACCGGCTTCACCTGGTTCGCTGCATGCCTGCCACATGGCCTGCCTTCTGCTGCTTGGATAGGAGAGACTCAGTCTCTTTAGGACCTTTACGTTTGCAGTTACTTGGAATGCTTGGATCTCACAAAGTTATATGGCTGTCCCGTTGGTGTCACTCAGGTCTCACTCAGCTTGGATAGCCCTTTGCTGACTTCCCAGTTAGTCACATGCCTTTAGTCACTTTCTTAATATTTTACTTTTAACTTTTTTTTCTATAACATACCTTATCTGACATGATTTTGTTCATGTGTTTTACAGGAGAGGGGTTATATCTGTCTCTTTGTGACTGAGTTGTCAGTGCCTGAACAGTTCCTGACATCCAGTAGACCCTTCATATATATTTGTTGAATAAGTGACTTTTCCCATTGTGCATGGGCCAGTGCCAGGGGTTGAGTTGTGGTGAACTGAGAGTACATGGGCAATGCTGAATGAGGAAATGAAAGTTATCAGAAGCCTCTGGTGCCTTGCTTATTCATAGCAGATTTGTTCATAATAACAAAAGCTGGAAAGAACCCAAATGCCCATCAACACATGAATGAAAAATCTGTGGCTATGATTTGGCCAAAAAAGGAATGAGTACTGATACATGGTGCAATGTGGATGAATCTTGAAAGCATTATGCTGCATAAAAGGAAGCCGTACACAGAAGAGCACATACTTAGGATTCCATTTTTATGCAATTTTAGAAAAGACATTTAATCTGTAGTAGGAGAAAAGTGGCTAACCAGAGCCCAGGATGGGAGAGGATAGAAAGGGATAGAACACAAAGCTTTTAGGGTTATGGAAATGTTCTGTGTTTTAAATATGGTGGTGATTACACAGGTATAAATTTGTCAGAACATATCAAAATGTACAATTAAATCTGTCCACTTTATTGTATATAAACAATTTCTCAAAGTTGAACTGGTGTCAGACATTTAAATGTACTTTGGATTTCTTTTGTTTACCTACCCACTTCTCAGGCAGATTACTTTTTTTTCCTTTTTTTTTTTCTGACATGGAGTCTTGCTCTGTTGCCAAGGCTGGAGGGCAGTGGCACACTCTAGGCTCACTGCAACCTCCACCTCCCGAGTAACTGGGATTACAGGCATGTGCCACCACACCTGGGTAATTTTTGTATTTTTAGTAGAGACAGCATTTCAACATGTTGGCCAGGCTGGTCTTGAACCCTTGACCTCGTGATCCCCCTGCCTCAGCCTCCCAAAGTGCTGGGATTACAGGTGTGAGCCACTGTGCCTGGTGGCTTTCCTTTTAATTTCAAGGTCTCCAAGCTACCTGCTGACTCATCCTAGATGTACTTGCATTCCTGTTTCTGAATCAGTTCCAACATCCTTTGGGTCTCTTGTCCTCAATCACTAGTTGGGCAAACATTTTTTTTTTTTGAGATGGAGTCTTGCTCTGTCACCCAGGCTGGAGTACAGTGGTATGATCTTGGCTTACTACAACCTCTGACTCCTGGGTTCAAGCAATTCTCCTGCCTCAGCCTCCTGAGTAGCTGGGATTACAGGCGCTCACCACCACGCCCGGCTAACTTTTGTATTTTTAGTAGAGACTGGGTTTGATCATGTTGGCCAGGCTGGTCTCAAACTCCTGACCTTGTGATCTACCCACCTCGGCCTCCGAAAGCTCTGGGATTACAGGCGTGAGTCACCGTGCTCCGCTGGCAAAAATACCTTTCTAATTGGAGGGTTATTGGTTATCTTCAGATTTGCTATTGAAACTTACCCTCAAGTCAAGTTAGGTTTCAGCATCAAAGACTAAGTACCTCCAACAGAAATATAACACTTTTACAACCTAACAAGCAAGAAAATAAAAATGTGCAAAATGTGGCCTGGTGCAGTGGCTCACACCTGTAGTCCCAGCACTTTGGGAGGCTGAGGCAGGCAGATCACCTGAGGTCGGGAGTTTGAGACCAGCCTGACCAACATGGAGAAACCTCATCTCTACGGAAAATACAAAATTAGCAGGGTGTGGTGACTCGTGCCTGTAGTACTAGCTACTTGGGAAGTGGAGGCGGGAGAATCCCTTGAACCTGGGAGGTGGAGGTTGTGGTGAGCTGAGATCACACCATTGCACTCCAGCCTGGGCAACAAGAGTGAAACTCCATCTCAAAAATTTTTTTTTGCAGCACATGTAGTTTGACAGGAAGACATGAGAAGTGTATATTTTAAACTCTCAGTTCCTTTAGGTATGATGACTTGTGAACTTTGATCAGACTTCCTCTTCAGAAATCGTATTCTTTATGTTTAGGATCCCTCCTGTTCCTGTTAATACAGTAACTGAACTGAAAGCTGTGTTGAGATGTGGTAAACAGTTGACCATCTCATGATCAAACTCTTGCTCTGACATTAATACTCTTTATTTAGTATCAAGCCTAATTTTCATCTCTTACTTTTCCTCCCTTTAGTTCACAGAATCACCCAGTCCTTTATTCCTTTATTAATACTTTATTTTACAAGCAATATATGACCACAGCCTATTAAAGTACTTAAGTAACATGTAGGGTATGATGTGAAAGTGCCACTGAAGCTCTCTTGCATCTCTCCCCTTCCCCAGACAAAAATACAATTAAGAATTCAGCACACATTCTTCCAGACATTTTCCTAAGCATTGACATAGGATGTATGTACAGATACACAGACATTGTTTACGTAAGCAAAATCACTATGAGTTGTTCAGCTTGTAAGAATGTATCTTGGGGATATTTCTGTTTTTGTACTTGCAGGTCTATCTCATACTTTTTAATGGCTGCTTAGTATGCCACAGAATGGAGAAAACACATTTTATTTAACTAATCCCACTAAATGGACATTTATTTCTCATTTTCTCTCACAGTCAAAAAATAAATTTAGAAAATACAAAGATTTTGTGTTTTTAGGGACTTTCATTTCTCAGTTATATAATTCTACCTTTTTAAAAAGCTTATTAGAGTGGGAAGTGCCTCACGGATACTGTAATGTTAGAACTACACTGCCAGCACTTTGGGAAGCTGAGGTAGGCGGATCATGAGGTCAAGAGATCGAGACCATCCTGGCCAACATGGTGAAACCCCATCTCTACTAAAAATACAAAAATTAGCTGGGCGTGGTGGCGCACACCTGTAGTCCCAGCTGCTTGGGAGGCTGAGGCAGGAGAATTGCTTGAACCCGGGAGGCAGAGGTTGCAGTGAGCTGAGATCATGCCACTGCACTCCAGCCTGGCGCCTGGTGATGGAACGAGACTCTGTCTCAAAAAAAAAAAAAAAAAAAAAAGGAAATACACTGAAAACCTTGTTTCCGAAGAAAGTTGAAAGTGAGTTAAGTTCTCTGTGACTGTGGACTTCATTAGCATTGTATCTCCAGGGCTTTCTCTTTAGGTGTGATTACAAACCAAAAGCACTTTAAGTGGTTACATAATTTTCTTATGGTTTTTATACCTCGTTAGTTCAAAAGAAGCATACATACATCTCTAAGGATTAGAGCTAGAACCCTGAGCCAGGCATGGTGACTCACACCTGTAATCCCAGCACTTTAGTAGGCTGAGGTGGGAGGATCCCTTGCACCCAGGAGTTAGAGACCAGCCTGGGCAACATAGGGAGACCCCATCTCTCCAAAAAAAATATAAAAATTAGCTGGGTATGATGGCTCATGACTGTGGCTCCAGCTACTTGGGAGGCTGTGGTGGGAAGATTGCTTGAGCCTGGGAGGTCAAGGCTGCAGTGGGCTGTGATTGTGCCTCTGCACTCCAGCCTGGGTAGCAGAGTGAGACCCCATCTCAACAACAACAACAAAAAGAACTAGAACAGTGACCTTTGGTTGTAACATGAAATCAGCAGTTGGTTATAATGGGTGCTTTAGGTTAATATTTTCCCATGGAGCTAGAGCCAAGCATTTGTCAAAAATGTTTTTTCTCTCTCATTTTTCAATTTGAAATCCTGCTAATACACTAATTTCTGTGGAACTTTCTACTGGTGACCAGCTGTTACTGGTTTATTAGCACTCAAAATATTTAAAACAAACAAGAAACCTCTCTTTACATCTCCTTGCCCTGTATATGAAGATGCACAAATATGGAAAAGTTTGATGTTTAAGCAGAATTAGTTATATTTCAAGTAGATGGATTTGAATCTTTCAAAAACCCACGAGATAAATACATTTCTTCAGCTCTGCTTTTCAGCAAATAGTGGGACTGGAGAGCAGGATGACATTTGTCTTAGCTACCCAAGAAAGACCAAAATTGCCTTCCTGTTAGGTTTTGCTTGCGTGCTTAGTTTTGAAACAGCCTGAGACCCTGTTTTCTTTCGTATTAACTGACCTCGGTATTAACCTCACCTTCCCTCCTCCCTTTTCTTTTTTTGATTTCTGGTTTTCCTTTACAATTTGTTACAAGTATGCTTACAGCACAAAGGCGTTGCAGTTGATAGAGATTATTATGTTCTCTGGAGGTTTCAGTTGTCTTGACTTTAAGCTTTCTTCCTCTTAGACAAATAATATAGGCAGCTGTCATACCTGAGGGTTTTAGATTCTTGTTAACCTTTTAATGTATTGTAATTAAGATGAATTTGAAAAGAAAACCATTTCCTCTATTTAAGAATTGCCTTGGCAAGAAGTTGGAAATCCTAGAACCTTGTTGCAAAGGAATGTCTAGCTGTTTGTTATGAATGAGTCTGCTTAGATCCAGTGAAACTTTCCTGTTGTTAATGTGAAGTCAGATATCTTCAGTGAGGGAGAGACTGTCCTCTAAGGCAATGCAGCTAAAGCTCCAGGGGCAAAGGGCAGAGCGAATAAGCAGGGGCCTGGGTCATGGATTTTGTTCACTGACCTGAAAGCATTTGACTGCTCATCTCACGTTGCTGCTTTGCCTTTGGTCATTAGATATTAGGTCTACTGTGGGTCAGTGAGACTGTCTACAAAAGGGTTCCAGTGCCCACCAAAAGTTTTTTGTAAATATGAAGTATTGCATATTATCTTTCCTAAGATTGTCAGAACCTAGAAGAACTGCATTTGATTGTTAGAAAACAGCTCTTATGAGACATAAAGTTCATTTAATAATTACACAAATACTTACTGAGCATCTATTCTATATCAGGCATTTTCTGGGTTTTTGGAAATAGAGTAGTGAACAAAGTAGATGAACATCTGTGCCTTCATAGAACTTAGATTGTAGCTGGGCACAGTGCTCATACCTGTAATTCCAGCACTTTGGGAGGCTGAGGCAGGAAGATTACTTGAGCTCAGAAGTTCGAGACCAGCCTGGGCAATATGGTGAAATCCCATCTCTACCCAAAATGCAAAATATTAGCATGGTGGTGAGTGTCTGTGGTCCTGGCTATTCGTAAGACTGAGGTGAGAGGATCACCTGAGCCTGGAAGACAGAGGTGATAGCGAGCTGAGATTGCACCACTACACTCTAGCCTTGGTGACAGAGTGAGACTCCATCTTGGAAAAAAAAACCCTAGATTCTAGTTGGGGAGACATATACTAAATAAGATAACACAAATAAAGGGCATTATATAGTGTATTTGGTAGGGACAAATGCTGGCCAGAAAAAAAAATAAACGGGGGAAGAAGACAGGAAGTGTCAGGAGTAGTACTGTGGCTTAATTATTATTATAAATTGTTTCTTTTTGAAAACTATGTGTATTATTTTTTGCATTAAAAGCATTGCTCTGAGAAGGGGTCCTCTGACTTCTCCAGACCGCCAGAGGGATCCTGGCATTGAAAAGGTTATGGAGGCTGGGTATGGCTCACACCTGTAATCCCAGCACTTAGGGAGGCTGAGGTGGGTGGATCACCTGAGGTCAGGAGTTTGAAGCCAGCCTGGCCAACATGGTAAAATCCTGTCTCTACTAAAAATATAAAAATTAGTCAGGCATGGTGGCAGGCGCCTGTAATCCCCAAGACTTGGGAGGCTGAGGCGGGAGAATTGCTTGAATCCCAGAGGGGCAGGTTGCAGGGAACAGAGATCATACTCCAGCCTGTGCAACAAGAGGGAAACTCTATCTCAAAAAAAAAAAAAAAAAAGAAAAGAAAAGAAAAGGAAAGGTTAAGGACCCTGCATTAGAGTTAGAAGACCAGCCCTCAGCGTATGATTAAAAGATGTTGTTTCCTCTTTGGTGCTTTATGTGATAATGATGCGGTGGACTTTCCACATACCTCCCTATTATATCTGGTAATTGTGGCTTTAAATCATTTGAAGCTGTCATTCACTGTTGAGACTAGTGTTTGTAGGATGTTTTTTCCATTTGTGTTCTGCAGAACCCCAGGTTACGCTGAAGCTTTTTTGGCACATGTGGGGTCATTTTAAACTTAAGTTTGGATTATTCTCATCTGTGCTAGCCTAAACAAGTAATCAGATGCCTGGCTTTGAGGGAGGTAGAAGTAAAGAGAACAGACTAAGGGGTTGGTGCATACTTATGGAACATAAACAGCATAGATCAACGGATGCTAAACACAGGCGAACCACTGATTTAACCTGTTTTATGTGTATGTCATTGAGCCACTATCAAGACCTTGAGCCTCTACCTAGTGTCTAAAGATAATTTCTAGCCAGGGGCTGGGTGCTGTGGCTCGTGCCTACAATCACAGTACTTTGGGAGTCTGAGGTGGTAGGATTGCTTGAGCCCAGGAGTTCAAGACCAGCCTGAGCAACATAAGGAGACCTTGTCTCTGCAAAAAAATGAAAATTCAGCCAGGTGTGGTTGTGTGCGCTGGTAGTCTCAGCTCCTTGGGAGGCTGAGGTGGGAAGATCACTTGAGCCTGGAAAGTCAAGGCTGCAGTGAGCCATGACTGTACCATTGTATTCCTGCCTGAGTGATAGAGTAAGACCTTGTCTCTGAAAAAATAAAAATAAAAAGGATATTTTCAGGCCAGGCACAGTAGCTCACACCTGTAATCCCAGCACTTTGGGAGGCTGAGGTGGACCAATCACCTGAGCTCAGGAGTTTGAGACCAGCCTGGGCTGGGGCCAACATGGCGAAACTCCATCTCTGCGGGAAAAAAAAGAAGAAAAAAAAAATACATACATATATATCTCTATATATATATAGAGAGAGATATATATATATGTATATTCAGAGCTTATTTTCTTATTATTTCCTTCTCTCCCTTCCCAGATATTTTTTAGAGCATCTGTGTCAGCTAGGAATACAGAAACTAAAAAACAAAAACATTGCTTGCTCTCCTGATTGGGGAGATAAGGATAATTGAATAATCAACTACAGCATATTAGGTATGGTAAGTGCTAAGATAGAAGTAGGCTCAAGTGTCAGGGCGGCTCAACATAGAAGTCGGCCTGAGCTGAGTGGGAGTAGGGAGTAGCCCAAGAAGACTTCCTGAATCAGTGGCACCAGAATGGACGAGGGAGAGGCCCCCTGCTGCCTGCTTGTCCTCTGCTCTCTTCTGACTGGTAGTGTTAATCCTTTTTTGGTTTAATACAGGATCACCAGACTCTGGGGCCCACCACCTGTTTTTGTGTAGCACATAAGACATACCTTTCTAAGTACTACAGCTGAAAAACATCAGAATAATAATATTTCGTGGCATGTGAAAATTACATGAAATTCAAATTTCTGTTTATGAACCTCATTGGAACACAGCCATGCTCATTCATTTGTGTATGCTCTGTGGCTGTTCTCCCTACAGTGGTAGAATTGAACAATTGCATCAGAGACTTTATGGACTGCAAGGCCTGAAATATTTAGGCCCTTTACAGAGAAAGCTTGCTGACTCCTGTTTTAACGCTTTAACTGCCCTACTGAGAGGCAGGAGGCAGAAAAAATGATGATAGTCAAAAGGAATGCATGAAATCCTGTTATCTTCTGTTAGCTGGTTGCAAGTAGTACATAGGATATATTTGAGACATCTCTTTTCCTATCTCCCACCAAAGCATAATTCAGGCACATCTCAGTGCACAAGCACAGGCATTTGCCTCATTCTTGTTATGTCCATTTTGAATTGAATTAGGGGAATATTTTAATATCTCTCAAAAAGAGGGTATCTGGTATGAATCAGAATGATTACAGAACATGCTTTCCTGGAGAATAGGAGATATGGGCTCCACTCCTGGTATGCTCTTAGCTGAAGGACATCAGAACTGTCCTATAACCTCCCTGCAGGTCTCTAAATGGTGGGATTGTTTGGTGAGTACACTAGAACATCTCTAGACACCTTTTAGCTTAGTAGAGACATTGCTGTATGGTGAAAGGAATGACCTGGGTGTGAATCCTGGTTCTGTCGCTTTCTGCCCAGAAGACCTTGAGCAGCTTATCTAAATGCTGTGTGCCTTTGTTAGCTCATCTGAAAATGTGGCCATAAGAATGACCTCATAAGAATGGAATGAGATCATGTTCTTAAAACTCTTGGCAATGGTCTGGGTGCTGTGGCTCACGCCTGTAATCCCAGCACTTTGGGAGGCTGAGGTGGGCGAATCACAAGGTCAGGAGTTCAAGACCAACCTGACGAACATGGTGAAACCCCATCTCTACTAAAAATACAGAAATTAGCCAGGCGTAGTGGCACGTGCCTGTAATCCAAGCTACTCAGGAGGCTGAGGCAGGAGAATTGCTTCAACCTGGGAGTCGGAGGTTGCAATGAGCCAAGATCATGCCATTGCACTCCAGCCTGGGCAACAGAGTGAGACTCTGTCCAAAAAAAAAAAACCTCTTGGTACTAATAGGTATTTAATCGACTATACCGGTGAAAACTTTGTCTTTGAATGCTTTTTTTTTTTTTTTTTTTTTTTCCAGCTCTGTCTGCTGGAACTCCTTACTTTTATTCTCCTAACTTACTTATCCTTCAGAGCCCAGTTCAGGGGACATGAAGTCCCCCTCGCCCCAGCCCTGTGCTTCCATAGGGCCTATGCACACCTCTCTCTGCTTCCCACTGTGTGCATGCCCTACCTCCTCATTTTATTGTCCTCTACTTTATTGTGCTTCACAGATGCTGCATTTTTTACAGATTGAAGATTTGTGGCAACCCTACATCAAGTCTGTCGACACCACTTTTCCAACAGCGTGTGCTCACTTTGTATCTCTGTGTCATATTTTGGTAATTCATGCAGTATTTCAAATTTTTTTTATTATCGTATTGGTTACAGTGATCAGTGATCTTTGATGCTGCTATTGTGATTTCTTGGGGTGCCATGAACCATATCTATATGAGATGGTAAACTTAATTGATAATGTTGGCATGTGCTCTGATTCCTCCACTGACCAGCCGTTCCCACATCTTTCTTCCCCTCCTCAGGTCTCTCCTATTTCATGAGATATAATATTGAAATTGGACCAATTAATAACCCTATAATGGCTTTTAAATGTTCAAAGTGAGAAGAGAGTTACATGTGTCTCACTTTAAATCAAAAGCTAGGAATGATTAAGCTTAGTAAGGAAGGAATATTGAAAGCCAAGACAGGCCAAAAACCAGGCCTCTTGCAGCAGTTAACTAAGTTGTGAATGTAAAAGAGAAGTTCCTGAAGGAAATTAAAAGTGCTACTCCTGTGAATGCCGGAATGCTAAGAAAGCAAAACAGCCTTATTGCTGATGTGGGGAAAGTTTCAGTGATCTGAATAGAAGATCAAACCAGCCACGACATTCCCTTAAGCCAAAGCTTGATTCAGTGCAAGATCCTGACTCTCTTCAGTTTTATGAAGGCTCAGAGAAGGCTGCAGTGTTTGAAGAGGAAAAACTTTGAAAAACGCTTTTCAAAGTTTGAAGCTAGCAGAGGTTGGTTCATGAGTTTTAAGGAAAAAAGCAACATGAAAATGCAAGGTGAAGTAGCAAATGCTGACGCAGAAGCTGTAGCAAGTTATCCAGAAGATCTAGCTATGCTCGCTAGATGATGGAATGAAGGTGGCTACACTAAACAACAGATTTTCAATGGAGATGAAACAGTGTTCTATTGGAAGAAGGTCCCATCTAGGACTTTTATAGCTAGAGAGGAGAAGTCAGTGTCTGGCTTCAAAACTTCAAAGGACAGGCTGACTCTCTTGTTAGTGGTGAATGCAGCTGGTGACTTTTAAGTTGAAGCCATTCTAAAAATGACCATTTTGAGAATCCTAGAGCCCTTAAAAATTATGCTCAATCTACTCTGCCTGTGCTCTATAAATGGAATAAAAAAGCCTGGATGACAGCACATCTGTTTAGAGCATGATTTACTGAATATTCTAAGCCCACCCTTGAGACCTGCTGAGAAGAAAAGATTCCTTTCAAAATATTACTCCTCATCGACAGGGGAAGGGATGGGAGGTGGGTGAGGGATAAAAGACTACAATTTGGGTACAGTATATACTACTCAGGTGATAGGTACACCAGAATCTCAGAAACCACCACTAAAGACCTTGTTGATGTAACCAAACATCACCTGTTCCCCAAAAACCTATGGAAATAAAAAGTTAAAATACTGTATCATGTAATTAATGCATACATCAAATCTTATTGCAAATAAATTTCTATTTTTAGCATCATTTGCTGCAATGAAGTTCTAGTATTTGAAATATTTTGAGCCACTAGCTTGATGTTTAATGAGATTTGATCCCATAGTAAAGAAAATATAAACCAAATAAGCCAAAAGGATCTTAGAAGTAATTTTATTTCATCCTCTATTTTGAAGATGCTCTGGATGCAGAGTGATTTTCCAGGGTCAGACAGCGAAGTCACATTACATAATTCAAAGTATATGAAAATATACGTTACTCACAGATTCAAATAGAGTTACCATGGGTGTCTTTTGCCTCTAGTCTTACTCTAACCAGTGTCTTAACTATGCCTTTGTAGGTAAAACAAAGTAGAAAACTGGGATACATTAGGTATTCAAGTAACTGAAGAAAATTAGTCCTGTTTAAACTACCTAGGCAGGCCCGGCATGGTGGCTCATGCCTGTAATCCCAGTACTTTGGGAGGCCAGGGCGGGCAGATCACTTGAGGTCAGGAGTTCAAGACTATCCTGGCCAACATGGTGAAACCTCATCTCTACTAAAAATACAAAAATTAGTCATGCATGGTGGTGCATGCCTGTAATCCTAGGTACTCGGGAGGCTGAGGCAGGAGAATTGCTTGAACCCAAGGAGCGAAGGTTATAAGTGAGCTAAGATTATACCACTGCACTGCAGCCTGAGTGACAGAGCAAGACTGCCTCAAAAAAAATCTGGGCAACTTTCATACTTATTTTTCAGGTATTTGCTTCAGTAGTCCACTTTATGTGTTAGTGTTCAACATTACTAGTGGGATTTTGCTCTCGTGCTCTATTTTCTGATTTCTATCACCAGTGGTTTCATGGTTGTATATAGTAATCTCTGGTTAGAGACAGAGGCAGTGGCCTGCTGGAGAACACACCAGATGGAAAGTCAAGAGTTCCTTGTTTGGGGCTTTACTTTGCTCTTGACTCTCAGTAATCAGGGTGTTCTTTGTTCTGAAACACGCTTGTGTTAGTCACAACCAGGTTCACAACTGGCAGGTAATCCCTGAATGAGTAAATCCCAGTGGAACCAGAAAACTGGGTCTCGTTTTCCTTAATCGGAGCCTGACTTAGAATCAGCTATTGAACTGGAAAAAAAAAAAGTGTTAGCCATTAGAAAAAGAATTTAAATTACTGGTCTGTCCATATTTAGAATTTCTTGCAATCATTTCCACTGTATGTAACACTGAAATCCTTTGTGGTTGTCTGCTGCAAAAATGAATCTTTGACCCAGCAACTTTAAATGCTTTTGACACCATTGGGAATTTTGAGAATTCTTAATTTAATCTGCACTTGTCCTGGGTTGGGGCGGGGATGAGGGAGAAGTGGTGTCCTTTTGCATTGGCAGTTATGCTGCCTGTAAGCAGAGGCTTGTGCTTCTGGAACTTAGGTTTACCAGGGAATGATTATTAGCATAATAAGTATCATATTCTAGCTTTTATTTCTGGAGGTGGTAAAGAGCCAGCGAAGCAGAGAGAAGAGTGGGAGGTGACTGGCAGCAAGGGCCTTGTCGCTGCTATTAGTGCGACACTGCTGCAGGTGGAGGAACGTTTCATCAAAATCGGAAGAAGAGGAGGCCTTCTCTGTGGATGACTCTAACTTCCCTGCATGCCTCCTCTTTACAGGCCTGCAGTGAGCTTAGGATGCAAATGACTTTCTTTTCTTTCCCATCCGAAGCCTATCAAGGATTCTTTCTCTTTAATTGATTCTTGTTCTCTTAATAATTATTTAGCTGTCAAGCAGGGACTTGTCCTGACAAGGAGAACAGGAAGATCACTTGACTAGGCCCTCTGGTTCCTGTCTACACAATGTCTATAGTCCCTTCTCTTGAAGACTCACTGTTTAGACTCACATGTCTCCCCGAAGGGAAGGAGTCATTAAAGTAGAAACACATTTAAATCAACAGGTTTTCTGAACCCCCAGTGAATTTTGAGTTTTCAGTGCAACCTTTCCCTGCTTCACTGTTCCTGTTTCTTCCCTGTGCCTCTGTTTTCCGGTTGGGAAAGTAGGAAGGATCCTGGCTGTGGAGGAGAGTGGAGAAGAACCCATGGGCCCGACTGCATCAAGGGCCTTCCCTCAGTAGAGAGCAGAGAACCGCCTGGTCCTCCTCACTCAACACGTTCTGTCTGTGTGCAAGACGCTGATGGGTGATGTTGAAGAGGTGTAGTAAGAAGGCTTCTCTGTGTAACTGGGTACTAGAATATGCACAAAAAGATGAGTGCGTCAGGGCACGTTCAGTGTATAACTTAAAGTAAGTGACAGGCATAGGTTGGTGGGCAGAACCGTAATGTATTTCAGACAGCGACTCAAGGACTGCTTGTCTCTTTGTAGCAACACCATAGTCCAGAAATGGGGGTTGATATCCTGTGACACTTTTCTAGATTAAATGGTCCTAATATTATACACTAAGTGCTTTTATTTTTAGTTAGTTGAGGAAAAAGATGGTATTTTTCAAAAAGTGAGACAGAAAAAGGAATATGGGACATTATATGTATCTCCTGATATGTGTGTACGCTAGTACCTATAAAGCAGCCTTGTTGTTGAAGTACATCCTGAGTTACATACAACGTCTAGATCTTACTACGTATTTATAGGAAATACGAGGGGTGGAGAAACATTGTAAATGGCTTTTTGGGAATAGAATCCGCAAATTCCAAACAGCATTACAGGATAAACAGACCAGTTTTTTCAACAAATAAATCATAAGGGGAAAGGTGAGAAAAAAGCCCCTATAGATAAAAAGAGATTGAAAAGATGAATGAATCAATAGTCATATATGATTGATTCAGACAAAATGAAGAAAATGTAAGGCAGTCTGGGAAATGTGGACACTGATTATTTGATGTTATTAATGGCATTAAGAAATTTATTTTATAAAACAAAATAAGACAAATTTATTTTATATTGAATATTGACAATAAACTATTAAATTTTAAAAATTTGCTGTTAAATGTGAAAATTGTGGATACATTTTAAAAAGAATATCCTTTAAAGAGACATATACATTAAATAGTTACATATGAAAAGAAATGCTGTCTGTGATTTGCTTCAGAATAACCCAGGCAAGGGAGTAGGTGGGAGAATCGCTGACACAGGATTGGTTATGCATTAAACATTGTTGAACCTGGGTGTTGGATAAAGTAGCCTCATTCTACTGTTCTACTGTGCATATGTTTGAAAAATTTCCAAATAGAGAGTTAAGTTTTAAAAACTTTAACAAGTGAGTGAGGGCTAGACACGGCGGCTCATGCCCGTAGTCCCAGCACTTTGGGAAGCTGAGGCAGGTGGGTCACCTGAGCCCGCCCTCAGTAGAGAACCGCCGGGTCCTCCTCACTCACCACTTGCTGTCTGTGTGCAGGCCACTCATGGGAGATGTTGAAGATGTGTAACAAAGCTTCTTCTCTGTTCAAGGAGTTCTGTCCTCTCAGGAGTTTGAGACCAGCCTGGCCAACATGAGGAAACCCCATCTCTACTAAAAATACAAAAATTAGCCAGGCGTAGTGCGCACCCCTATAGAGGCTGAGGCAGAAGAATCACTTGAACTTGGGAGATGGAGGTTGCTGGGAGCCAAGATTGCGTCATTTCAATCCAGCCTGGGCAACAAAGTGGGACTTAATCTAAAAAGAAAAAAAAAAATAAGTGAGTGAGATATCTTGACAAAAGGCGGAGTAGTGGATGCCTGGAGCCAAGATAAAGGGGCACCGTGGCTGCAGAGGGGTACGAGGGATCTTTTGGGGTGATGGGAATGATCTGTGTCTTGGCAATGATGGCGGTTTCATGGGTACTCATCAAACTTTTCATTTAAATGTGTGTATGTTATCGTATGTAAATTATACTGTAATAAGGTCAATTTAAAAATTGATTAAAATTAATAAGAAGGGGCCAGGTCTGGTGGCTCACACCTATAATCCCAGCACTTTGGGAGGCCAAGGTGGGCAGATCACCTGAGGTCAGGAGTTTGAAACCAGCCTGACCAACATGGTGAAATCCCATCTCTACAAAAAATACAAAAATTAGCCGGGCGTGGTGGCATGTGCCTGTATCCCAGCTACTTGGGAAGTTGAGGCAGGAGAATCACTTGAAACCCAGGAGGTGGAGGTTACAGTGAGCTGAGATCATGCCGCGGCATTCCAGTCTGGGTGACAGAGCAAGATTCGGTCTCCAAAAAAAAAAAGGTAATAAGATTTTTTTTTCAAGTATTATTATTTTTAAAATAGAGACGGGGGCTAACTATGTTGCCCAGGCTGGTCTTGAACTCCTGGCTCAAGCAATCCACCCTCCTCAACCTCCCAAAGTGTTGGGATAATAGTGTCAGCCACTGAGCTTGGCCAGTAAGAAGGGTTTTTGTGTATTATGCACATAGTGTGGAATCAGTAGTTTCAGAAGTGTGAGGCACCCAACACTGCTGGGCAACAGGGGTTACCTGGCTTGTGCTGCATTGTTAATTTTTCCCTCCACCTCAAGTTAACTTTATCAATCATACTTCTGATTTTGCAGTAGTATCTCTAATTTCTCCTTGCAGCTATAAAGTCAACTTGAATTTTGTGATGTTTGTCCATGTGTCTGTCATCCAAAAGGATGTGCATTTTTATGCTACAATAAATGATGTTAGGAGGACATCTACCCATTTATGATGATAATTTTTTAAACATTCAATTGGCTGCATTATAATAGTCAAGACCTACAGGTACACCTGAGGTGAAAACAATTCAGTTGGATTCTAATTTTGATTTATTTTCCATCCAGTCTACCAACCAACCAACCAACCATTCAGCCAATCAACATTTATTGAATGTATTATTTGCACCATCCACTGGGTTGGGTTTTGGGTTCATGAGGATGAATATGATACAGTCCTGCCCTAAAGGATATAACTTCCAGGGTGAAAAGATAGCTGTGTATATGTATAATTTCAGCAGTATGACAAATGCCATGGTCAAAGTGGTGCAAGATACAATATAGTAGCCACGTTTATACATGTTGGCCTCCTCCCTTCCTCCCCACTAGCTTCCTTCCTTACCTGGTAAGTCAAATGAATCAAATGCCAGGCAGTTTGGAAAGGAGAGTTGAAACATAAGGAAAGTTCCTTCTGTCCCTATAAATTTGTAACTTTTTCTTTCAAATAAAAATTTGTTATTTTTACAATACCATTATATTGACATTGCAAGGGTCCCTGGTGTTTTTATTGTTTTCTGTTATTGTCATTTTGTGTGTCTTCTCCCCTTCCTATCCCACTCTCATTAGCATCTTATCTGATGTGTATAATATGTAGCTTTGGATATATATGTATCCTTATATGGTGTTTTTAAAATAAATTTATTCAAATAGTATTACATGATAATTCTCATTCTGATTCTTTCTTCATTTAAAACTATGTTTTAAAGTACTGTTGGTGTTGTGTTTATATGATGCTTTTAGCCACTGCATTGTATTTTTCTTGCTTTATCTACTGCATTTTATTTATCTGTTCCTCTAGTGACAGACACTTCATTTGTTCTCCCTGTACCACAAACAATGCTCTGCCAGTGTGGTGATTCACACCTGTAATCCCTGTACTTTGGGAGGCTGCAGCAGAAGGATCGCTTGAGCCCAGGAGTTCAAGACCAACCTGGGCAATGTGACAAAACCCCTGTCTCTATCAGAAAGTAAAAACTTAGCTGGGTATGGTGGCATGTGCCTGTAGTCCCAGCTGCCAGCTACTTGAGTGACCGAGGTGGGAGGATCGCTGGAGCCCAGGAGGTTGAGACTGCAGTGAGCCTTGATTTTGCTACCACTGCACTCCAGCCTGGGCAATAGAGTGAGACTGTCTCAAAAAATAAAATAAAACTGAATAAATTAGTAAGAAAATTCTCATATATGTCTTCTTACGAACTTGTACAAGAGTTTCTCTGGCTAAATACCAACCAGTATAATTCTTGGGTCACAGAGTATAATCATATTTAATTTCACTAAGTAATGCATGATTGCTTAATTTGTATTTTCACTACTAAGTGCAGTCCCTAGTGTTTGACTTTAAAATTTTTGTGAATTTGGCAGGTTTTACATATTATTAATATCTTGTATTAACTCACATTTCTCTGATTACTAATGAGTGTGCTTAGATTTCTGTATATACTGAGTAGTCTTCAAATTTTCCTTTTATGAATGACCTAGTCATGTCATTTTTCCAGTAGAGTTTCTTATATATTCTAGCTATTAATCCTAAGGCAGTTTAAGTGTTGCAGATGTCTTCTTCTGTCCCTCGTCTACCTGCTAACTTTGTTCATGGTGTCTGTTCAGCAGAAATCATTTATTTTAATTTAGACATTTCCTTTGGTTTTTCAGTTTATAAAGATTTGTGCTTTTTGATGTCTTACTTAAGAAATCTTTTCTGTGCCAGGCGTGGTGGCTCATGCCTGTAATCCTAGCACTTTGGGAGGCCAAGATGGAAGGATCACTTGAGGCCAGGAGTTCAAGACCAGCCTGGGCAACATAGCGAGACTCCATCTCTATTAAAAAAGAAAAAAAGAAATTATGTTACGTTTTCTTCTAATTAGGTTTATGTGTGTCTAAAATTGACATCTCCAGTTTGATCTTTTCTCTGATCTCTAAATTTGTATACTCACTGTCTGCTGGATAGCCCCACCTAAATATCTAATAGATATCTCAAACTTAGCATTGCTAAAACAAATCTCTTTCTTTTATCCCTTTCTCATTAAAAAAAGAAATCTGTTCCTCTCTCAATCTTTATTCATCTAAGTACACTTATCCCTCGGTATCTGTGGGGGATTGGTTCCATGAGTAGCCCTCCGCAAGGGATACTGATACAGGTTAGTTTTGTGTCCCCACTCAAATCTCATCTTGAATTGTAATCCCCAGATGTTAAGGGAGGAACCTGGGGGGAAGCGATTGGATTATGGGACTGGTTTCCCTCGTGTTGTTCTTGTGATAGTGAGTGAATTCTCACAAGATCTGATTGTTTTATAAATGGTAGTTTTTCCTGTGCTCTCACACACATTTCCTGCCACCATGTGAGAAAGTCCATGCTTGCTTCCCCTTTGCCTTCACCATGATTGTAAGTTTCCTGAGGCCTCTCTACCTTGTGGAGCTGTGAGTCAATTAAAACCCTTTCCTTTATAAATTACCAAGTCTTGTGTAGTATCTTTATAGCAGTGTGAAAACAGACTAATAAAGATACCAAAATCCATGGATACTTAAGTTTCTTATATATGACACTGTATTTGCATATAACCTAGACACATCCTCCCCCATACTTTAATCTCTTGTATTCTTATATACTTAATACAATGTAAATGCTATGTAAATTGTTGTTAATACTGTGTATTATTTAGGGAATAAAGAAGAAAAAAAAACATGTTCAGTACAGATACAACAAGTCGTTTTTCCCCTTGAATATACATATATACGCATATTTTTTGAGATGGAGTTTCGCTGTCTTGCCCAAGCTGTAGTGCAGTGGTGGGATCTCAGCTCACTGCCTCCACCTCCCAGTTTAAGCTATTTTCATGCCTTAGTCTCCCGTGTAGCTGGGATTACAGGCATGTGCCACCATGCCCAGCTAATTTTGTACTTTTAGTAGAGATGGGGTTTCACCATGTTGGCCAGGCTGGTGTCAAATTCCTGAACTCAAGTGATCTGCCTGCTTTGGCCTTCCCAAAATGCTGGGATTACAGAAGTGAGCCATGGTACCTGGCTTTTTTCCTAAATATTTTTGATCCATGGATATGGAACCTGTGGGTACAGAGGGCTGACTGTAAATGGCACTGCCTTCCACCCTGTTGCTCAAGCCAAAAACCCAGGAGTCATCTTTGCTTCTTTTTCATGCTCTGCATGTGCAATCTATCAGCAAGTTCTATACATTCTGACTCCAGAAAATTTCTTGAATCTGTCCCTAGCTCTTTATTGCCTCATGCTGCTGCTCTAACCCATGTCACCTGTCTTTTGTATGGCCATTATTACTCTGCTTTTCAGGGTTTATTTGTTGCATTTATTCATTAAAGACTCTCATCTCAGCTTTATAGCTAGCTTTACGAGATAGAGCACTAGGTCTGGCTGGCCATATGCTGCCAGATGGAGGAGTTGAGTTTCTTCCCTATGTTCTGCTCATTGGCTTCACTAGTGGCCGCTGGAGGCATCGCTGTGCCCTGATGCTTGGGGCAAAGGATCTTGCCAACTTCCATGCAGGTCATTGGAACAGCTGATAGTGTCCATGGTTTATAAGGTGATGTAGGTCAAGAGATGTCATTGAAAGATTTTTGCCTGCCAGCAGGTCTGAGTCTGAAGAACATGCCAAGACTGGGGTGGCACTATTGCAGCCTCTGATTCCTGGGTTCAAGCTGTCCTCCAGAGTAGCTAGGACTATAGGCACACACCACTACACCCAGCTAACTTTTCAGTTTTTTTTTTATAGAGATGGTGTCCACATCTATTGTTCTGGTTGGTCTGGAACTTCTGGCCTCAAGCGATCCTCCTACCTTAGCCTTCCAAAGTGCTGGAATTACAGGTGTGAGCCACTGCGCCCACTAGACCTTTTTGTTAAATGTACCTTAAAGCAATGCTTTCTTTTTTCTCTTCACAAATTTAATTATTTATAAAACTATCGAATGGAAAGAAACTGGATTAGCAAGCCAGAAGGATACTTGTCCTGGCTAAGTGTGATACTGAGCCAGTCACTGACTTCCTTATTCAGATGCCTGTGATACACATGCCATGTTTATTCTAATTTCCTTAAAGATATGAGAACCAAGCTTTAACATATGCATAAAATGCCTATTCCTGAGGGATTTATCACATTGTCATTGTTCCAGGTTCCTCTCTGCCCTCCCTGAAATCCCCATTATTGTAATTCTTCCCCATCCTCATGTCTGAAGTCCACTGCCTTACTGTGTGCTGCTGCCATTGACTGTCCTGAGGCTGGCTGAGTTTCAGAAGCAGCAGAGACTCAGTGATGAAATTTATTTTTCTTTCTTTTTTTCTGTCTTTCTTTCTTTCTTTTCTTTTCTTTTCTTTTCTCTTTTCTTTCTTTCTTTTTTTTTTTTTTGAGATGGAATCTGGCTCTGTCACCCAAGCTGGAGTGCAGTGGTGCGATCTTGGCTCACTGCAACCTGTGCCTCCTGGGTTCAGGTGATTCTCGTCCCTTAGCATCCCTAGTAGCTGGGACTATAGGCGCATCCCATCATGCCCAACTAAGTGATGAAATTTCTTCAGCTTTCTCTGGCCCTCCCTACTTCTGGAATCCAAATGACACTGTGTATCATTGCCATTTCTGATCTGGATACACAAATATAGGGACAGATGGGTGTGTGTGTTTGTTTTTCTCTGTTAATCTGTCTATAAAAGCATTTCTAAAGGCTTATAGTTTAGTATGTGTTCCCAATTTGGGAGCAGGCTATACACCTGGAAGTCCGGTTAGGTAGGGCTCCCTGTACCCTGGCACCAGGGAGTTGTTCTGACCGATGGTGCCCCCTGATGGCCTGTGTAGAAACTCAGTCATGGTGTCATCTTCCTCTTTTTCTCACTGTCTTGGGGGATTGCCTTCACTCCCCAGCATTTGCTCACTTTTATTCTGTCTTGAATCTTAGATAATTGTGCCTGAGATAATCCTTCTTATCTCCTCTTTGGGTTTCTTATTTCTTCTCTTATTTATTGCTCTCTTACCTCAAAGATATCTTATTTTGGCTGGGTGCAGTGGCTTACTCCTGTAATCTGAGCACTTTGGTAGACTGAGGCACATGGATCACCTGAGGTCAGGAGTTCGAGACCAGCCTGGCTATCGTGGTGAAACCCCGTCTCTGCTCAAAAATTAGCAGGGCGTGGTGGTGCAGCTACTCGGGAGGCTGAGGCAGGAGGATGGCTTGAACCCGGGATGTGGAGGTTGCAGTGAGCTGAGATCACACCACTGCATTCCAGCCTGGATGACAGATATAGATTCCATCTCAAAAAAAAAATATCATTTCTTCTTACCGCTCATTTTTAAAATTATATTTTGAACTAAAAGTATTTCCCAGTCATGGCTAAAAAGTACTTAGTGGCATGTCCATATCAAAAAGAAAAGAAGCCCTCGATTTTGAAGAGAAATTAGAAGCCATGCTAAAGACTCATGGTTGCCAACTTCAGGAGCTCTGAGAGGTAAGGTGCTCCCTTCAGAATCTTTATGGGTTTTTGTTAGCTCCTCAGCTTTCTCCAACTAAAATTGCTTTGGCTTAAGCTTTAGAACTCAAAGTAAATGAAAGTTCTTCATTTTAACTTGAGTTGATAAATTACTAGTATTACAGAGGGAATTTCAGCATGGAAAACATGTCAGCGCTGCCACCCAGACACACCATATGTGGGTTCAGCATGCACCATGGCTGCCTGAGACCAGCCTCCTCCCTGCTAGCTTCCTCTCCTGCACTTTTTTTTTGAGACAGAGCCTTGCTTTGTCACCCAGGCTGGAGTGCAGTGGTGTGATCTCAGCTCAGTGCAACCTCCACCTCCTGAGTTCAAGCAATTCTCCTGCCTCAGCCTCCCAAGTAGCTGGGATTGCAGGCACCTGCCACCACACCTGGCTAATTTTTGTATTTTTAGTAGAGACAGGATTTCACCATGTTGGCCAAGCTGATCTCGAACTCCTGACCTCAAGCGATCCACCCACCTTGGCCTCCCAAAGTGCTGGGATTACAGGCATGAGCCACTGCACCCGGCCTCCTGCGCTCCTCTTAACACGGTTTCAGATTCTGCCCAGGTGCCTTCCAGACTAGCTTCTGGAACACTGTCCACCTGTCAGTTGAATTCTTGAACTGTTGATTTGTCTGTGATTTTTAGCTCATAATTGGACTGTTGTAAATGACGTAGAGATGTAAGTACATCCCACAGGTTATGTGGCTATGCTACTGAGACCTCACTCTCAACCCTCCAGCCCTAATTCACTCTCTTTCAAAACTGTGCTTTTGCTTTTAGTGTCTGGGGAGCCCAGGAGAGGAATGTGAAGTAGGACTGCCCAATTCCACTACCACACACACACACACACGACAAAAATCGAAACAAACCAAAATACTCCTGAGTGTAGGAGTTATGATTTAACAAAACCTTCATATCCTCTTCCACCCCCACTCCAGAGAGCACTATACTTAGAATAAAAGTCTAGGAGTGATAAGCACCATGGCTTCCAGTCTTTACAGAGCTGTGAGAGCCCATCGTTATTTGATTTATTCTCTTTTTTCCAGAGTGGACGTAGTCTTTAAATAGAATTGCATAATTTTAGGGTTTTAAGCACCTCAGTAATCATGCAGTTTAGCTTCCCATCTCACGCCTTGTAAAAGCTTCATACAAGTTGTCCCTCATTGAGCCTTGGCCTGAGTGCTTCCACTGAGCAACAATTCAGCACTTGTTAAAGCAGACTCATTCCATTGTGTGGACTGCCTGAATTATTAGTAAGTTCTGTATGTTCAGCTAAAACTTAACTCATGGGAATTTCCACCATGAGTCCTGATTCAATCATTTGTAGCAATGAATGACTCATTTTTTTCCCTCCCACAAAAGTAGCCTTCCGCTATTGGAGGACAGCACCGAGCCTCTGTAGTCCCTCCAGACTCAGTGTTGCCCACTTTTCCCTTGGCTTGTTGGGCTTTTTTCTTCTTGATTTTTGGGGATTTTTGAAAATAGCCCTATGTCTTGGATATGAGTCACAAATTGCCCTCCCCCTCCCCACTCCCATTTTGTCATTTGTCTTCAAGCTCTGTTTATGCTGGTGTTTACTTTGCAGAATTTTTTCTTTAATGTAATAAAATGTAGGCATCTTTTTAAAAATGGCCTCTGGACTTCAGGGGTTTGAATTTTATTCATATTTAGAAAGGCCTTGTCCACTTAAGGCTGTTCAAAAAATACCCATATTTTCTGCTAGTATTTACATGGGTTTATGTGTGTTTGTGTTTGTGTGTGTGTACTTAAATCTTTTATGCATCTACAATTTATTTTAAGATAAGATGTGAGGTAGGGGTTCAAATTAGTTTTTTTCCAGCTAGCTGCCTAGTTACTCCAATATTATTGAATTATTCATTTTTTTCCTGCTGATTTGAAATGCCATTATATTAAATTCATGACACACTTTTGGATATAGTCCTAGAATGTTTCCATATGTTTTACTGCCAGGCAAACCACCACACACATCTTATACCTTCATTATTGAAATTTTTAACCTCAATGTAAAACTTGTTATGTGCTTACCTTGTTAAGTGTCCAGCCTGGCATCCAGCCAGTCGGGATGGTTTGACTCTGCTCCTTCCTGCCTCATCAGCCTCCTCTTTTGTGCTACCTGCAGGTTAATAAGCATCTCTTATGTCGTTATCCAGGCCATTGACCAAGGAGTGACGATAATGTTGGCCATTGTAGGGCTGTTCTTTGCATTCCAGTGGAGAGCCATTACTTACTCTTTCCTATTTCAGAAATGCAGCGTGACAGGTTAAAAAGTGCTGCGGGGTACGGTGGGTCACGCCTGTAATCCCAGCACTTTAGGAGGCCAAGGCAGGCAGATCACGAGGTCAGAAGCTCAAGACCAGCCTGGCCAATGTGGTGAAACCCCACCTCTACTAAAAATACAAAACTTAGCCAGGCATGGTGGTGCATGCCTGTCGTCCCAGCTACTCAGGAGGCTGAGGCAGAAGAATCCCTTGAACCCAGAAGGCAGAGGTTGCAGTGAGCCGCGATGGTGCCACTACACGCTAGCCTGGGCGCCAACGCAAGACTCCGTCTCAAAAAAAAAAAAAAGAGCTTAGGGTTTTGGTTTCAGTTGCAGGACTACATTTGAGCATCCCTTCTATGTTCGTTGTTTCTCGGACTTTAATGTGAACAGGAATAATCTGAGAATCTTGTTAGAATGCGAATTCTTTTTTTTT
>CAUYQU010004617.1:0-65618 GCA_963574635.1 Cheracebus regulus
ATAAATTCAAAATCAATCATGCCTTTCGAAGAAACCCCCAATGTCTTAACTCATTCCAACATTAACTTAGAAGTCCAAGTCCAAAGCCTCATCTGAGACAAGGTAAGTTCCTTCTGCCTATGAGCTTGTAAATTAAAACACAGGTTAGTTACTTCCAAGATACAGTGAGGGTACAGGCATTGGATAAATATTCCAAATGAGAGAAATTGGCCAAAATAAATGAGCTACTGGCTCCATGCATGTCCAAAACCAGGCCTGGCAATAATTAAATCTTAAGCTCCAAAATGGTCTCCTTTGACTCTATGTCTCATATCCATACCATGCTGATGCAAGGGGTGGTCTCCCATAGCCTTAGACAACTCTACCTTTGTGCCTCTGCAGGGTACAGTTCCTGCAGCTGCTTTGCTGGACTGGTGTTTAGTATCTGTGGCTTTTCCAGGTGCAGGGTGCAAGCTGTTGGTGGATCTGCTTTTCTGGGGTATGGAGGGTGTTGGCTATTTTCTCACAGCTCCACTAGGCAGCACCCCAGTGGGGACTCTATATGTGGGCTCCACTTGTGAAGAAAGTATTTGCTTCTCCTTTACCTTCTTCCATGATTGTAAGTTTTCTGAGGCTTCCCAGTTGTGTGGAACTGTAAGTTAAACAACTTTCCCTTATAAATTACCCAGTCTCGGATAGTATCTTTATAACAGTGTGAGAATGTACTAATGTAGATAATTAGTACCAGCAAAGTGGGATACTTCTATAAAGATAACCTGAAAATGTGGAAGCAACTTTGGAACTGGTTAACAGCCCCAGGTTGGAATAGTTTAGAGGGCTCAGAAGAAGAAAGCTTTTATTGTAAAAGCTGGAATTTCCTAGAAGATTGTAGAATAGCTTTGAACAAAATGCTGATAGTGATGCAGACAATAAAGTCCAGGCTGAGGTGGTCTCAGATAGCTATGAGAAACTTACTGGGAACTGGAACAAAGGTCATTCTTGCTATGCTTTAGCAAAGAGACTGGTGGCCTTTTGTCCTTGCCCTAGAGATCTGTGGAACTTTGAACTTTAGAGAGATGATTTAGGGTATTTAGTAGATAAAGCCCTGTGTGCTGGCTTTATGCTTATTTAAAAAGGCAATTGAAATATACTGTCCTCTCGGGTTAGGTCTTCTCTAGTTAGGGAGGAACATCTGGTAACCCTCAAGTGCCTATGTTAAATGGTTTATTATTAATTTTGTATGTTAATGATTTGGAACCCTTTAATTTTATGAAGCCAGCAGGATTATTATTATTTGCCAATGACCCACATTACATGAACAAAATCACTATAAATTAAATGTTTTTTTGTAATAGAACATTGATGCAATATGAATCTTGCTTGCAGTTACATAGCAATGTTTAATAAATTAATTAAATAATTATTGTTAACAGAAAATTTAAAACATGAATAATTTAAAGCAATTAACAGTAGGTTTGCCTTTTTTTCCAAAATACTTCATACAAGTTATATATTTACAAGTACTCAGAACCAATGTTTTAGGAATGACTATCAATGGTAAATTGCAGTTTAGAATATTTATTCCTGAATAAACACTGTTGTAAGATTATTTTACATCTGTCAACAAAATCTGCTTAAAAAATTTCAAGATCACCCTGAGAGTATGCATTAGCAGGCTATTATTTATGTATATAAATGTATAAATATAATGCTTCCTTATGTGATTAAAACCAAGATTTAGTTTAGTATAATAATCCTATGAATTATTTTCACTTTCAAAATGTTAATTTGCTTGAATTCATTTTTCTAAATTTTCTTACAAATTATTCCTCTAAGGTATAATTTACTACTTGCTCTATCTCCAAGTGTCTATAAGATCAAGACCACAGATATTTTACATCCTCTATGCAGCAACTGGCACAGTATCTCATTTTCAGGTCATCCTTCTTTGTCCTTTGGCTTTTCTCTAATTTGTACATAGCCAATACATTTTCATCATTCATTGTAATTTAGTGTCTGCTAAGAAGAAATTAAATATCTTTTATTTGAAACTTGATGTATGATTGCTTTTGTTACTGCAATTTTTAAATATAATTTTTCACATTACTTAGCAGCTCTAATCTTATGGCAGATACAGCCAACATAGCATTTGGAAATAAATAAAAGCAATGATGTGCATTCTTCTCATGTAAATGTGTTCTACATCAGAGATGCTGCCAACTCTTACTCATTTTCAACCTTAAATTAAATGCAGAATGTGGCTGACAAATTATGTCTTAAATATCTGACTCAAAATTTCAGTAGATACTCTATCCCATTATGTATATTTAGATATCCATCTGGTACATGGTATTTGTTTTTCACGGCTAACCTCAGGATTCAGACTATATTGCTTCTATTTCAAAATAACTATGACAAAGATCATATTATTCTTACACTAGCACTGCCATAAAACTCTAAGTTTCCACAATTATATTTCCAAATATTGGGGGGAAATCTGAATTGTCAAATTCCTTAGATCTCCCTTATGGCTAAAATAAGTTAAATATATTATATATTGCTTACATATTTTCTTCCCTACTCAAGTAATAATCTGATTGGGAAACTGGTGAACATGTGAGTAGCTAAACACCAAAATATCGTCTTTGTTAACAAAAATTCTGATAGCTTGAATTTATGATCTTGTTTGTTTTATCATTTCTATAGAATTAGGCAGTATTGATGATCATATGATCAGCATGGCTGGAAGATCATAGACTTATATAATCAAGTTTATTCCTAACTGAAAGAAATTCAGAAAATAGACTACCTGCAGCCAGGACAGGCCCCTATTAGAAGAGTAAAAGGCAGAAAGATGTAAACCCAGTCCCTTCTTCATTCCAAACTCAGCAGTAAGCTAGGTCACTCTTCCAGTGGGTGAGATGGTGGAAAGTCATAGGGAATGCTACTAATGGCCAAAGGCTGTAGTAGCACAAGAAAGGAAACAGAAGGAAAAACAGTACTTGCATTTAATAAAGGAAAATGAATAAATTTAAAAGTTGCAATGAGCATGGTTCATAAATAATTATGAGCATTGGTAAAATATGATACAGCTGCTATTAATTTTAACAAAACCAGAATATTACCTACATTTAAAGATCACAAGTTTTTATTGTCTTTCTCAATGAGAAAGACAAATTTATATTATATAATTAGTGATGCACTCTGTGCATTTCTCATTGGTTATTTTTGAGTTGTTGGCATAAGTGTATAAACTGGTAGAATTGAAAGTTAAGATTTGTGCTTACTAATGAAGAAGGGATTACATGCAGCAAATCAAGATTAAATGGTTTACCAAGTCTTTATCAAACTAGGTAATTAACAATAATTTGATATAAAGAAATAGAAGTTAGCTAATGAAAGTTCCAGATTACTTTCCATTAAATATAAGTATTCAATACAGTCATTATATTACTTTGTTGTGAATTATAAGTCCCAACTACATTTTTAAAAGAAATCATTTTAACAATATTCTTTGCTTGCATTAATGTAACCACCTGGTGGCACTATTGATTAAATTTGGGAAAACATTAAAATTTTGATAAGTCCTTTTAAGAACATTTTCTACATGAAAATTGCAAATTATATGTGATTTCTGTTACTATTTCTTTATTTGAGTATATCAAAGATGGAAGGCTGTTGCTGGAAAAACAAGTTGAAAATTATTTGAAATTTCAAATGTAAAGAAAATCCTACTTACTGTTTACATCTACAAAAGTCAAGAACTTACAAATGGTTGTGTTAATATTAGAAAGTGATTCCAATAAATTTATAAGGATAAATATTACATACTTATGATTTCTATATTTAATTGGTGAAATCATTTCAAATGGGATTTATGTATTAAAAATCAGACAAAAGCATGCCTCGCTTTATTTAGTGATCATCTTTGTGATTTGATTTCAGATAGCAGAGCAAGAATAACACTACTCTCTGAAGTAGAGATATCTGCATCTTAAATATAATCTTACATATAATTCATTTATCTATAAGATTCTCTTACAGATTCATTTATAATCCGGTTGTATGGCTGCTGAGAATTTAAAGGATTGTGATGAACTACAATAGATCTTAATATTCTTGCTTCATAAATTGTGGAAACTTTAAAACTAACGTATTATGTGCCAGTTGTATTTATAAGCATCAGAGATTTTTAAGTAAAGTATTCTTTGTGGAAGCAGAAAGGAAAAGGATATCAGTTTACTAAAACAGCCTGCAAGTCATTTGAGAGATAAAAAGGAAAATTTACCATAAGACACTAGGAAAAAAGATTATAAATATTATTTGAAAGTAACAAACTTCTTAACCAGAGGAAAGACGTGTTGTCTCACATTAATAAAAACTAAAATATATTGCTCATTTTAGGTTACTACATATCAACAATTTTCTAATTTCAGAACTAAAATTCTAAGTTTTAACTATGTATGCACAGTTTATTTGAATGAAATATTTCCTTATATTTCCTTTTTGAAAGGATTTAGTTCATTTATATGTTAAGGTATATAAATTTCCTACTTTAAAGGAGTCAGTTCATTTATATGTTAGGGTGTATAAATATGTTTATATAAAAATAGTAATTATTTTGAGTCATATATTTTTAATAATGTTAAAGAAAAAAATCTTTCCTAAGATGTTGTGTGATTGAAATGATTTCAAATAATTCTGTTAAGAATTATAGCAAGTAAAAATAAATGACTTCACCTACTGAAAATCATGGAATATTTTCATGTGTGCTCATGTAGTGCTGCTGTAGACAGCTAAAGTCAGAATGATATATTTAGATTACATTTGTCTGGGCATTGGGTTCTGAAGAATTTCTAAAGACTGAGAAAAGGAAGAAAGGCTTACATTATGAACATTTATTATATGTAAGCTATTATATTTATAGATTAGTCTGCATAAATCGAAGAAAATTTGAAGTCATGGTTAAATTTCTAAACCTCCCTACACACATGCATGCACGCACACACACACACACACACACACATACACACACCACTAAAGTCAGAAATAGAAACATGTACTATGATTTGAAGACATTTCTCTTTCTTCTTTTGGTCCATATAGATATATATGTAAATTCTGACTTTAGGATAAGTAGGTTTATTCTACACTTTGGTCTGTAAGGTTATACACTGAGCCACAAAATTTTAGATGTTTGTTCAACTGTGACAATCACTGTATAACTATTCTTGCCTTTACTGGGAGGCAAAGATAACCAACCTGTGGTTTGATTCATACATGATTTACTAAAATCAAATATGATTTACTAAGTCCTCTGTCATTTCTATTTTCAGACACATAGATTGAACTAAATATTTGCTAAGATAAAAAAATTACTACTAATCACAACTTGATTGATTAGACTGATATGCCTCACACACTCAATGCAAAAAAAAGTGCAAAAATTAAAACTTGGCAGACAAATTATTCCATTATTAATAGTATTCAGGAAATTTCTGGTCATAATAATTTCACAGTTATTCTTTGAGATTATATTAGTCAGTCCTGAGATAAACACAACCAGCAGTACGTATGTATATAAATATGTATTTATACAAACATTTATTTATGTGTGTGTGCATATGTGTGTGTGTGTGTGTGTGTGTGTGTGTGTGTGTGTGTGTGTGTGTGTGTGTGTGTATGCATTTGGAGAGACAGAGAGAGAATAAGGAATTGGTGTATGTGTTGTGATTATGGAGCTAAGTACTATGATCTTCCATCTGTTAAGCTGATGGCTCAGGATAGTTGGTGGTGTAGTTTAAAGGCCTGAGATACAGAGGGTGAATGGTATATATTCTAGTCCAAAGTGAAGGCATGAGGACCAGGGCCTTCAAGGACAGGAGAAGATCAGTATCGAGCTCAATCAGTACAGCAAAAAAAGAATTCAAACTCCCTCCACCTTTTCGTTCTATTCAGGCCCTCAATGGATAGGATGATACCCGACCACCCTGAGAAGGGTCATCTGCACTACTGAGTTGGCCGATTCACCTGTTAATCTCCTCTGAAAACACCCTGACAACCTAGAAATAATGTTGAACTAAGTATCTTGGCATTCAGTGGCCGAGTCAAGTCAACATCTAAAATTAACCATCACAGCCACTCTTTTCTGTGAAGGGCAGAGCTATGTTCTCAAGCTAAAACTAAAAAACAGGCAATACATACATATGTTCTCCATAATACTATTCTCTTATGCCTAAATGTTATGGCCATACATTGGCTACACTGTGAATCATATGTAATATTGTACGAGATACACAAAGTTCAGTTAGAAAGTATAAGAAAAAATTTGAAGTATACTTTAACTAGAATTCTTTCTTCCCCAGACATTTGTTAGTAACAAGATTAATGTTTTTTTTTTTTTAATTTTGTCTAATGAATACATTTATTCTTTGGGTTATGCTGATAGTTTCATGGGTATATACATATGTCAAAACTTAATAAATGTACAATTTAAATATATACAGTCTATTCTATGTGAATACCTCAGTAAAACTGTTTTTTTTTTTATTGCAGTTTAGGTTTTAGGGTACATGTGAAGAACATGTAAGATTGCTGCATAGGTACACACATGGCAGTGTGGTTTGCTGCCTTCCTCCCCATCACCTATATCTGGCATTTCTTCCCATGTTGTCACTCCCTAACTCCCCATCCCCCGCTGTCCCTCCTCTATTTCCCCCAGCAGACCCCAGTGTGTGATGCTCCCCTCCCTGTGTCCATGTGTTCTCATTGTTCAACGTCCACCTATGAGTGAGAACATGCAGTGTTTGATTTTCTGTTCTTGTGTCAGTTTGCTGAGAATGATGGTTTCCAGGTTTATCCATGTCCCCACAAAGGACACGAACTCATCGTTTTTTATGGCTACATAGTATTCCATGGTGTATATGTGCCACATTTTCCCTGTCCAGCCTATCATTGATGGGCATTTGGGTTGGTTCCAAGTCTTTGCTATTGTAAACAGTGCCGCAATGAACATTCGTGTGCATGTGTTCTCATAATAGAACAATTTATAATGCTTTGGATATATACCCAGTAATGGGATTGCTGGGTCAAATTGAATTTCTATTAAATTAATGTTTTACAAAAATTAACAGTGGTAAGTGCTTGTTCAAAAACTTTATAATTTATACATTATAATTTATTAAAATACTGTAGAAGGTATAGGTTCATTTAAATGACTACAGCAGACACTTGTAATTGTTCCTGCTTCTTGTTTTACCATACTACAGATTAATAGGAAAGAAGCACAGTCAGCCATGACTGCCTCCTACTCCTTAAAATTCAATAGACTGCTGAATTAACCAGAATCCTCTCTGCCTACTATTTTAGTATTTATGCCATTTGCCTCATATATAATTCCTCCTGCAGTTACCCTTTACATGGATAACTGCATGCAATTTTATCTAGTACTTTTTCTGTGCACTTAACCCTATTTTTCCACCTCCAAGTTTTTCTCTTTCTGTTGGTCCATGCTGGAATGCCTTATTTTTCTTTTCTGTCTATTGAAACCAAAGATTGTAGTAGACAATAGCTGGTTTTGATTCTTATGCAATTTTGAAAAGAAATGCTTTTGACTAGATCTGATGATAATATAACGCTGGTGATGGATAAAATACCTCTGCCAACTTTCTTTTACAAAGAAGTCTAAGTTCCCTAAGCTATCTACTATTAAAATTTTCTTGACAAATTTTACAAAATAAGCAGCAAAGAAATATATTGTTACTGAGGAAAGAAAGTCAAGCCACAAAAGCAGGATACATTGAGTGCTCCACTCACATTTCACAACTACTTTATTCCCTATGCAGCAAACTTTCCCAATATACTTTTACCACATTATAATTCTTAAAATTTATTTTTTTACTGCATCAAGGTATATGTAACATTATTTCTCTATGGGGACCTTGTAATAAACTACCAGTAAATATGTACTGAATAAGCACGAATAAATTCCAAATGTATGTGTAGTTGACCCTCTCTGCAATTCTTGCATTCATTTATTTAATTAAAAAAATTCATGCATACTCTGTTCCAGGCAGTTTTAGGTGCTGAGGCACGATTAATGGTGCTTGCATTTGCAGAGGAGAGCACTATATGAGTTTTAGATGATATGTCCTGGTTGATATATTTCAGATTAATATAAACATTTTCATGCTCAATAAGGCCAACATCGTATTCTTTTCAAAATTAAAATATGCTTACCTTGAGCCAAGGAAATAGTATAACTCATAGGGCAATTAAATGTTACTCTTAAATCAAATGCATTGCATTCAGTACCTAAAGTTATGAAACCCTTTTATTTTTCTAGACACTTGAGCTTTAAGTTAATGTTCAGGCAGGAAAATGCTATGGTTTTATGGATATCAACGTCCTCAAGCAATACAGACTCAGGAGATTTCCCTGTGAGAGAGCACTGCAGCTGTGATTTATTAAATTAAACATGGCTTATGGCAATTAGCCATGGAAGTTTCCTTTGGGCCACTCTTCTGATCAGAGAAATATGACACAAACGGCTGGAATTTCACTGATAGAACTGCCACTTCTCTGCAAAGTTTCTGCTCTTCAGAGTCCAACAGCTAGTTCTCAGTTCTCAGGGCTATGATCTTCCTCAGAATTGTATCAACAGTATTTTTTCACTACTTTTTCAGTGTTTGTGTTTTATTTCGCTTTATTTTTGAGACAGTTCCTTCCTCTGTCACTCAAGCTGTAGTGCAGTGGCATGATCAAAACACATTGCGGCCTCAACCTCCTGTACGTAAGTGATCCTCCAGCCTCAGACCCCCGAGTAGCTAGGACTACAAGCACACAACACCACATTCACCTAATTTTTGTAGTTTTTTTTTTTTTTTTTTTTTTTTTTTTTGTAGAGATGAGTTTCATCATGTTTCCCAGCCTGGTCACAAAGTCCTGAGCTCAAGCCATCAGCTTGTCTTGGCCTCCCAAAGTGCTGGGATTATAGGCCTGAGCCACCATGCCTAGCCCTTTGCATATTTTTGCATTTTTGTTATTGTATTTACTATTTGCAATGGTTTTGCTGGCAATGACCAAATCCACAAAAGCATAAATGGAAATCTAAGCCATACGGTATAACATGAACTGAAACACTTATTAATAATTATCATTTGCTCTTTTTTATTTCACACTGGCTGGAAAACATGTTTTTCCTCTTTCTTTTGTATTTTTCACTGTATCTGCAATAAAACTCTTAATTCGGTCTTGGCAATGCCATCTAATTGGGTTTTATAGTTGCTACCAAAATAACATAAACTCACTGTACCCTACATTCACATTGAACTTTTTTTCTTCCAGTCTCTATTCATTTGTACCTATAATTTTCTCTGCCTAAAATAGTCATGCCCAGATATTCACATGACTACCATTCATTAGTTGTTTTTCAGCTCAAATATTACTTCCTTGGAGAGGCACTCCCATGCTATGAGTATATCCTATGCTCACTATGAGTAACTCTATCTACTTATTTTAATTGTTATTGCACTTATTATTACAGGGTGCATATCTCATTTGCCATAATCATATGTCCCCCACTGAATATAAGCTGAATAAGAACAAATCCTTATCTTTCATGTTCCCTAGGAAAGAGATCCTGACATAATGTAGATAATACCTAAATATGTATAAGATAAATATGTAAAACTATCTCTAGAGATGCCAAAATAAAGTTGCTGAGAAGTCCTTTTTTTTTTAACTTGAATCTTTCAATAGTACAGACATAAGTGCAAATTACTGATACTATCGTAGTGCAGACCTATCTCTTTTATGATATGGAGTTTTTAAGATTATTTTGCTACTGTGAGCCTAGAAAGCCAAGAATACTGGGATTTATTTGAAGATATTAGGGAAAAACATTGGTACTCATATATCCTGTAAGAGAAAAAGTCAACAGTCTTCTGTGTAGAAAGTTTGCCCTCTTTGTATGTTCATAATAATTAAAGAGATACGTATACAAGCCTGCAAGCCTGGAGAAGGACTAGAAACACTCACCTAACCAATCATATAAAAAACTCATCCCTAGAGATCATGAGATGATAGATGATGCCCAGAATATCCTTCCATCCAGCATCAAATATCTTCCTTTTTATGTTGCTTAATTCTTTTCTACTTTTCTGCATTTTTAAACGTAAGCTAATTTAGAACAGTTTTAGAATTAGAGATAAAATCGTAAACATAGTACAAATAGTTACATATGCCTGGTACCCAGTTTTCTCTGTTATTGATATGTTACATTAACATAGTACATTTGTTATGGTTAATGAACCAATATTGATCTATTAACTAAAGTCCATGCTTCACTTACATAGCCTACTCTTCACTTACATGTTATTTTTCTCTTCTAGAATCCCATCTGGAATGCAACATTATATTTAGTTGCTGTATATCCTTAGGCTTCTTTTGGCTATAATGTTTCTGACTTCTCTTGTTTTTGATGACCTTGACAGTTTAGAGAGTACTTGTCAGGAATTTTGTAGAACGTCCCTCAAGTGGTATTTTCCTGATGTTTTCTTCTGCATTAGACTGCTGTTATGGATTTGAGGAGAGAAACAAACATAGATAACCTATTTCATCACATCATATCAAGGATACATACTACCAACATGGCATCAATGTTGATATTAATCTTGATCACCTGATCAAAGTAAATTTTCCCACTTAAATTTATTCACTGTATCCTTTCCACCCAGTCACTATATGCAGCCCACACTAAAGGCACGGAGGCCATACTTCAATAGTAGGGACTTTTACTCCTCCTCTTTGAGAGCTGACTGTCTACATACATTATTTGGTATCTTTTGCATAAGAGATTTCTATTATCTCACTTTTATTTCTTTATCTATTTAATCATTTATATCAGTATGAACTTGTGAATATTTATTTTAAGGTTTGGGTTAGAATTCAAAATACTGCTTTTTGTACTTTGCTGCCAACAGTGTTCAGCTTTGGTCACTAGGAGTCCTTTCTACAGGCTCCTATCTACATTTGACACATCCTCTTCACTTTTTGTTGTTTGTTTGGTTACTTATTTGCAGAAATGTCTGATATTACAATATGCTCCAGGGTCATCGTGTATATTTTCTGCCTTAGTCTCAGAATCAGCTGTATCTCCAACAAATTCTGGTTCTTTTATTGGAGAATGGCATCAGGAAACAAGATTTGGTCCCCATCTGTACTTGTTGCTACTGGGATAGCATTGCTCCTAGGCCTCCTCAGTTAACAGGGGGAAAAAAAGAGAAATATATATGTGTATATTGATACATACCTGGAAATTAGTTTGTCTGTAACCAAGTATATCTATATAAAGTAAGCATGAGTTCATGCTGATGACTCCAACTGGAATCTCCTTTCTTTGGTTATCTATATGATTCCAATAGTGAGAAGCCTGGCACACTTCATTTACCATCCTTTAACTTAATTATATAATGCTGATGTATGGATTTAGTACTAACAGATTTCAGGGTTTTGATGCTAGCTTTGTATTCTCAAGAAAGTAATATAGATACTGCAGATCTTTTGATTATTGTTCACATGGTATACCTTTATTTGTTTAAGAAAAAAAACTGCACCTTTATATTTAATGTGAGGTAATTGTATAACACATGCAGCAGTCTTGTTTGTTTTTTCCCTCTGCAGATTAATGTCTTTTAATGGATGTATTTAGATAATTCACAATTAAAATGATTAATGATCTTTTTGGATTAATACCTACACTGCTGTAACTGTTTTCTACTTTCCGGATTTTTTGGTCTCCCCCACCATTTCTGTCTTTTCTAGTGTTCATGGAGCATTTTACATGATTCCATTTATGTCTTTTCTTAGCATAAGAATTATACATCTTTTTTAAAATTTTTTTTAGAGATTCCCATAGATTGTAATATAAATTTTTAAATAATTAAATATAAGTTTAAATAAAATATACTCCACTGCTTTCAAGTAGTATGGATATCCAATATCAGAATAGTTCCAATTATTTTCTTACATTCAACATATCATATGTACCATATTCATTTTATGATTTATAGGTATCATATTTATTTTACTTTTCCAGATAATTACCTAGTACATAGTTATTATATTTCTTTGACAAGTATCTTACAGATTATTTAAATTAAAACTGTTTCTTCACTAATTTCTTATCCATCATTTTTCTTTCTATGGTGCAAATCTAAGTTTCTCACCTTAACCAATTTCAATCTCAAAGATTATTTCCTTTTAAAATTTCCTGCTTAGCAGGTCTGCTGACCACAAATTTCCTGTTTGTGTTAGTCCAAAAGTATCTTTATTTCAAATACAACTTTGGAAAAATTGTTTTACTTGCTTGGAATACCAAACTGATATATTTTCTTACTTGAACACATTTATACAGCCAACAAACATGAAAAAAAACTCTGGAAACCATCATTCTCAGCAAACTGACACAAGAACACAAAATCAAACACTGCATGTTCTCACTCATAGGCGGGTGTTGAACAATGAGAACACATGGATACAGGGAGGGGAGCACTACATACTGGGGTCTGTTGGGGGAAATAGGGGAGGGACAGTGGGGGGTGGGGAGTTGGGGAGAGACAGCATTGGGAGAAAACAAATCACACTGCCACATGTGTACCTATGCAACAATATTGCATGTTCTTCACATGTACCCCAAAACCTAAAATGCAATAAAAAAATAAAATTAAAAAAAAAAAGAAATTAAACAACATGCTCCTAAATGACAAATGGTCAATGAAGAAATTAAGAAGAAAATTAAAAATGTATTGAAACAAATGAAAATGGAAATACAACATACCAAAAATCTGTGGGCTGTAGCAAAAGCAGTGCTAAGAGGGCCATGTATAGCAATAAATGCCTACATTAAAAAAAAAAATAGAAACACTTCACATAAACAATCTAACAATGCACCTCAAGAAACTAGAAGAGCAAGAAAAATCCAAACTAAAATTAGTAGAAAGGAATAAATAAAATCAGAACATAAATAAATGAAATTCAGACTAAAAAAATACAAAAGATCAACAAAACTAAAAGTTGGTTTTTTGACAAGATAAATAAAATTGGAAAACTTTTAGCTAGACTATGAAAAAAAGAAAGTCCAAATGAATTAAATCAGAGATAAAAAAGGAAGTATTACAACTTTGGAGATGACAGAAATAGAAAGTGTCATTAGAGACTACTATGAAAAACTATGCTGACAAATGGGAAAACCCAGAAGTGGATAAATTCCTGGACACATACAACCTACCAAGATTGAACCATGAAAAAACTGAAAATCTGAGCAGACCAACAATGAGTAACAACATCAAAGAAGTCATAAAAAGTCTCCCATCAAAGAAAAGCCTAGGACCTGATGGCTTTACTGCCAAAATCTACCAAACATTTAGAAAAGAACTAATACCAACTCTACCTAAACTTTTTCAAAAAATTGAAGAGTAGAGAATACTTGCAAACTCATTCTATAAGGCCAGTAATATCCTGATACCCAAACCAGACAAGAACACTACCCAAAAAGAAAACGACAGGCCAATATCCCTGATGAACATACGTGTAAAATTCCTCAACAAAATACTAGCAAACAAAATTCAATAACACATTAAAAGGATCATTCATCATGATCAAGTGGAATTCATCCCAGGGATGCAAGGATGGTTCAACATATATAAATCAATAAATGTGATACATCACATCAACAGAATAAAGGAGAAAATTACATGATAATTTCAACAGATGCTGAAAAAGCATTTGATAAAATTCAACATCCTTTCATGATAAAAAAGTCTCCCCACAATGAATATAGAAGCAAAATACCTCAACACAATATAGGCCATATATGTCAAACCCATAGCTAATATGATACTGACTAGGGAAAAGTTGAAAGTCTTTACACTAATATCTGAAATAACACAGGATGTCCACTTTCATTACTTCTATTCAACATAGTACTGGAAGTCCTAATCTGAGCAATTAGGTAAGAAAAAGAAATAAAGGGCATCCAAGTTGGAAAGAAATAAGTCAAATTAGCCTTATTTGCAGATGACATGATCTCACATTTTAAAAAACCTAAAGACTTCAAAAAATTCCTAGAATTGATAAATCCAATAAAGTTGCAGGATACAAAATCAATGCACAAAAATCAGTAGCATTTCTATATGTTAACAGTGATCAATCTGAAAAAGAAATAAATGAAGCAATCCAAGTTACAACAGCTACCAAGAATATAAAACACCTAGAAATCAGTTGAACCAAAGTAGTGAAAGATCTATACAAAGAAAACTATGAAACACTGATGAAAGAAATTGGCGATGACAAACACAAAAATGAAATGATATCCCATGCTCCTGGATTGCAAGAATTAATATTGTTAAAATGTCTATACTATCCAAAGTGATCTACAAATTCAAGCAATCCCTGCCAAAATACCAAATGACATTCTTCACAGAAATAAAGAATAAAATTCATATGAGATCACAAAAGACCCCCAAATAGCTAAAGCAATCCTAAGCAAAAAAGAACCAAGCTAGAGGCACCACACTACCTGATTTCAAGTTATACTACAAAGTTATACTTACTAAAATAGCATTGTACTGGCATAAAAGCAGACACATAGACCAATGGAACAGAATAGAGAACACAGAAGTAAATCTGTGCACTTACAGCAAACTCATTTTTGTCAAAGGCACTGAGAACACACACTGGGGAAAGAAAAGTTTCTTTAATAAATGGTGCTGGAAAGAATGAAGGAAAAGTTTCTTTAATAAATGGTGATAGAAAGAATGAATATCCATATGCAGATGGATGAAACTAGATCCTCATCTTTCAACAAAGACAAAAATCAACTCAAAATGGATTAAAAACTTAAATGCAGGACCAGTAACTATGAAACTACTAGAAGAAAACATTGGGGAAATTCTACAGGACATTGGTGAGGGCAAATTTTTTTTGATAAGACTTCAAAAGCACAGGCAACAAAAGGAAAAACAAACAAATGGGATTTCGTCAAGCTGAAAAGCTACTGCACCACAAAGGGAACAAAGTGAAGAGACAACCTACTGAGTGGGAGAAGGTATGGACAAACTCTCCAGCTGACAAGGGATACAACTCAACAGCATAAAAATAAATAATCTGATTCAAAAATGGCCAAAAGATCTGAATAGACATTTCTTGAAGGAGGACATATAAAGTGGCCAAGAGGTACATGAAAAATGCTCAATGTCACTGATCATCAGGTAAACGCAAGTTAAAACCACAATGAGATATCATCTCATCCCAGTTGGAATGGACATCAAAAAGACAAAATATAAATGCTGGTGAAGATACAGAGAAAGTGGAAGTCGTACACTGTTGGTGGTAATGCACAGTACTGTGGAACATGGCACGGAGATTGCCCAGAAGACTAAAAACACAACTACCATATGATCCAGAAATTCTATAATACTGCTGGGTAGTATATATCCAAAAGAAAGAAATCAGTGCATCAAAGAGATGTCTACATTTCCATGTTTATTGCAGTGCTGTTCACAATAGCCAAGATACAAAATCAACCCAAGTGTCCACCCATGGAAGAATAAAGAAAATGTGGCACATACACACAATGGAACATTATTCAGTGATAAAAAAGAATAAAATCCTGTCATTCACAGCAACATGGATGGAACCAGACATAATTATATTAAGTGAAGTAAGCCAGGCACAGAAAGACAAATATCACAGGTTCTCACTCATATGAGGGAGTTTAAGAAGGTGATCTTAGCGGGGTGTGGTGGCTCACGCCTGTAATCCCAGCACTTTGGGAGGCTGAGGCGGGTGGATCATTTGAGCTCAGGAGTTGGAGACCAGCCTGAGCAACATGGCGAAACCCCATCTCTACTAAAAATACAAAACTTAGCTAGGTGTGGTGGTCTGTACCAGTAATCTTGCTACTCGGGAGGCTGAAGTGGGAGGATCATCTGAATCTGGAAAGTTGAGGCTGCAGTGAGCTCATGATGGGTGATGCAAGTGAGACATTGTCTAAAAAAAAAAAAATCAAAAACAAAAACCTGTATATTGTTATATGCAATTGCATAACAATAAAATGTTATATTGAAATATACAATAATCTTATTGTATATTTCAAAGTAGCTAGATTTAATTGTGAAAAATATCTAAAAGAATATAATTGGATTGTTCGTAACACAAAGGATAAATGGGGTGATGGATACCCCATTTACCCTGAAGTGATTATTATACATTGCATATCTATATCAAAATATCTCGTGTAACCATATATAGATATATGCTCCTACAACATACCCACAAAAATTTAAAATAATATAGCTAGAAGAGAAGATCTGTAGAATTCCCAACACAGAGATAAATGTTTGAGATGATGGATATCTCAGTTACCCTGATTTGATCATTACACATTGCATCTAAGTATCAAAATATCACACATACCCTCCAAAATATGTACAACTATTAAACATCAGTTTTAAAAACTGAAAGGAATCAGGTATGCTCCCACCATCCAAAATCCAGTGGGGTACTTTCTGCACAGCATCTTCTGGTCCTGTGCACCTGCTCCTATATTTGATATCATTCCACTTACGGTACACATACTGCCGAAAATGTCACTGCCTGTTAGCCCTTTACACAAACATTTCCATGTTCTTCCACAGTGGCCACAGCAGGCAGGTGCAATTTCATGCTCTTTCAGGCTACTCTTTGCTAATTTGGGATTGGAAGGTATTCCCTTTGTTGTCGTTTTGCTGTGAAAGACACACTGCACTTTGGGAGGCTGAGGTGGGTGGATCACTTGAAGTCAGGAGTTCGAGACCAGCCTGACCAACATAGCGAAACCCCATCTCTATTAAAAATACAAAAATTAGCCGGTCATGGTAGTGTGTGCCGTAATCCCAGCTACTCAGGAGGCTGAGGAAAGAGAACTGCTTGAACCCGGGAGGCAGAAGTTGCAGTGAGCCAAGATAGCACCATTGCACTACTGCCTGGGTGACAGAGTGAAACTCCATCTCAAAAACAAACAAACAAACAAACAAAAAACAACAAGACACACTGCAGGTCACACTTTCCAGTTGCTAAGCTGTTGGCTTCTTCTGAATTGTTTCTTTGGGATAAAGTCCTGAAAGTGGACGTGTGAGTTAAAGGATATGTCTAGTTCATTCCTTTATTCATTCAACAGATATTACTAGGTGCCTGTTTGGTGTCAGACACCAGGTAAAGTGACAGACATCCCTATGGAACCTGTATTCTAGTTGGGCAAAGACAGTGGCCAGGCAATATGCCACCCGTAAGTAAAATGGATGATTTTCAAGGGCGACCCATAAAATATGATGAATGACAGAAGATTGTGACTGGGTGGCCGGGAGCCATAGCTCACGCCTGTAATCCCAGCACTTTGGGAGGCCAAGGCGGGTGGATCACGAGGTCAGGAGTTCAAGACCAGCCTGGCCAACATGGGTCAAACCCCATCTCTACTAAAAATACAAAAAATTAGCAGGGCATGGTGGTGGGTGCCTGTAGTCTCAGCTACTCGGGAGGCTACCTGGGAAGCAGAGGCTGGAGTGAGCTGAGATCATGCCACTGCACTCCAGCCTGAGCTCCAAAGGAAGAATCTGTCTCCAAAAAAAAAAAAAAAAGACTGTGCCTGGGTAAGATGGAATAGGGCTGTAGCTTTTCAACTACTCTTTGACTTAGCACCAATTTCTAGAATCGACAGTAGTGAACAAGCATAATCATTTCCCTGTTACTTTTCCAGCACAGGAAGGTACCATTTTAAAATAACTTTTGCTGTGAGGCCAGATGTAAAAGGGGATTTCTAGATGATGGCCCCCAGATCCTTCCTCACTCACCTGGCGGGCACGGGCTTCTCTGTGCTCTGCTGCAGCTCCTTCATCTCTTCCTGTAGCTGCTGTGGCTTTGTAAAATGACCCATGAAGTTGAAATAATCCTCCACGCAGGGCCGATGGACAGCAGGTGAATAGCTAATACCCAATTTCTGTAAAAATTCCCGGTAGGTAATGTGCCCTCTTCCCTCGGTGTCGTACCTTAAAAAAACAAAAACAAAAACAGAAAGCACTTCTCAGTAGCTACTAAGGTGTGCTGGTGCTCAGGGTTTAGAAAATGTCTGCACCATCTGTGAGGAGCTCATATTCCATCCCTCACTACTCAAAGCATGCCCTGTAGAGCCCTGCCTGGCAGAGCTGGAATGCGTGAGTTTGGGCCTCACTCCAGATCCGATCCGAATCCACGTGTTGACAAGGACCCCAGGCGACTCACAGGCACATGAACGTTCAGGACAGTCACGTCACACATGGCCTGTCCAGAGAGAGAGAGCAACCATAGCCACTCACCTGTAATTCTATTAGAAAAAGTTATGACTACAGAAAATTAAAGTCAACCTGTCCATACATTCAGCAGTCTTTGTTTGAGACAGAGTCTTGCTCTGTGGCCCAGGCTAGAGTGCAGTGGTGTGATCTTGGCTCACTACAACCTCTGACTGCCCAGCTCAAGTGATTCTCCTGCCTCAGCCTCCCAAGTAGCTGGGATTACAGGTGCACGCCGCCACACCTGGCTAATTATTGCATTTTTAGTAGAAACGGGGTTTCACCATGTTAGCCAGGCTGGTGTCAAACTCCTGACCTCAGGTCATCCACCCACCTCGGCCTCCCAAAGTGCTGGGATTACAGGAGTGAGCTGCCGCACTTCACCCATTCAGCAGTTTTTAAAAATTGAATACTTACCTGTGAAAGGAACTATGCTAAGGTTTAGAAGAAAATTCTTCAAAAAGCATATTCAGCCTTAAAACTTGAATAAGTGAATGTCATTTGATTCAAAGATGGTAAAATTCTCCATTTTCTCTTTGAAGAGATGCCAATTACATACAGCCAATGAGAGAGACCAGTGAGGAAAACAAGATAAGAGTTATGCTATGTACCTTTTATGTCATTTTCTATTATTGAGATTTTTCTGAATTAGAACTCATTAAAAAAGGCATAATGGAGGGGTTTTATCTCCCAACGTCATTCAAATAGAATAGAATTACTTCAATAAAAATTTTAAGGCAAATTGCCAATTTTCTTTAAAGAAATAAAGCATTTATTTTTACAGAAAGATCTTGGTACTCATCTAATCGATAAAAATGGCATTCGCAGATGTGATTTTCCCCAGATGAACTCAGAGTTACAAGGAATGAGACTATATTTAAACAATTTTGCCAGCATAATTCTCCCATCAGGACGTTGCTTGGGCATTTGTCTGACGGAGGAGAAGTACAATCGGTTTTCCTTTGAGAGGTACAGCTCCCTTTTGCTCTGCTTGTTAACTGATGAGATCCTGGAGGACCTATGGGACCCACAGTTGCCTCTGACAGACTAAGCCCCGTGCGACTGTTTAAGCTGAGTTAACAATAAAGAAAACGTCCTTATATACCACGTTCTTGTCCTCAAGGGGACGGGGTGGTGGGAAGGAGAGAAAGCAGGGAGATGTTTGGGTGAATGCTACTTCATGCACTTGTGCTTAAACTTGCAGGGGCTCTCAGGAGTTGGAAGACCACCACCCTTCCCAAAGGCCATGTGGGCCTGTCCTGTCAGGTGCCCATGAGAGCTCTCTCCATGCTCCCTTGCCTTCTGTGTCCTGCAGATCCCCGCTCCTCTGCCATGTATCTGTCATCCACCTGCTACCTGAACACAGTATTTGTATATTCTCCACACAGACTCCACCTGACAAGGTAAGAAAAGCCCCTTTGGACAATTTCCTTCACTACTTTGCAGGTAGGGTACAGATAGAGGGCTCCAGGTAAACACCAGCTCACCGGCTCTTCATCTGGCAAGGCCTTTGCCTGCTCTGGGGGTCAGTTCTTCAGCCAGAAGCCGTCACACGCAGTCCTAGACGTGAGGCCTCAGGACAGTGCCCTGCCCAGCTCCTGCCAAGCCCAGCTCTTTATCCCCTGCAGATCTTTTCGGGTGTCTGTTCTTTTTTTTTATTTTCTCCACCAGAACACACAGGTGGTGACAAGATCTTTTCAGGTGTCTGTTATGAGGATGACTTTAATTTTGCAAGGCAGAAAAGTACCCTTCCATCTTTATTCAGTGAATTTTGTTTTTAAAACACAACAAGACAACACACCCTCAGAAAGAGGCCTGTGGGCTCTGTAGTTCCTGAGGCTTCTCCTGTGGCTGTAGAAGAGCTGTGGTCTCAGCAGCATGTCAGAGGCAGGAGCCTCCAGCAAAGGCTTCCCTGCTGCTGGTGATGCTGAGATGGCTGCAGGGAGGAAGTTGAATTTCACATGGGCATACCAAGAAGCGGAAGGGCTGCCATTTCTTGAGCTTCTAGGGCGATCCCAGGGCCATGCCTCTCTCCTTGCACTACATCAGGACTCTAACTAGCTTTGTACCACCACGGCAATGTAATAATGCAACTCTGTTCAAGATGCCCTCTGAATAAAGCTTCCATGGTTTCCCCATTCTGACAGGAGGGTTCTTAACAGAACGGTCCACAACCCACCCACTCGACAAGCAGCCCCAGAAAGCAGTGTGCCTGTTTTGGAAATGTCTCTCTCCTCCCAAGTCAAAAGAACCACTACTCTGCCTTCCTCTGAGCTCTTCAAGGCATGGTGGGGACCAGATGGGTTACTGCGTGTGGGGATACATGGGGAGTGCATGTTGGCATTTGCTACTGCCCTGTGCCACCCAAAGGTTCTCCCACATCCTGCCTCCATCCAGTTCCTTGGTCCATGTCTTATCTGCCTACCAGATGGCAAGTTTCTTGAGAAGAAACTATGGTTCATTCATTTTTGCAAATTCCCAGCATCCAGCTCACAGCATCCTTACACCTTGCATGAGCTGCATTATCCATTCATGGATGTTGAGCTAAGAAAAGTAAAGGCAGTGCATTTCTAAGGAAGGGCTTTCCTCCTGGAGTGCTGTGCTCAAGGGATTACCAAGAACAAACTTTCCATCGTGACACTTAAACTGAATGAAAAGGCATTCTTAATGACTTCATTAATAAAGATCATAAATGTTCTATTCTCATCCAAAGGAACAGAAGACCAGATTGCACAACAGCAACTAAAATATTGTTGTGAATGTGATTAATAAGCAAGCTAATTCAGTTTACATAACCTCGCCCTTCATGATATAATCCTTCTGTAACAGTTTAAAAAATCAACTTGCCTATAAAGTTGAATTTTCAAATGGTTCAGCAATAGATGTGCCAGGAAAAAAATGTACACATAAACAGAGGACCCATAAAAACTCACATTTGTGGATGGTGATGGCCTCTCATTTATGACACAATTAGATGACTCTGCCCATTTATTGTGCACACAGCAATTCAGCTGTGCACATAATTTGGGTATGTTTACATTGATTGGTTTGCTTTGCTGGGAATGTCTTAGTCCTTTAGGCTCAGTTTAAGCACTGGATTGTTACATAAATTTCAGAAGTACCTTCAAACGCCACTGTCCCTAGAGTTATAGGGCAGAATCAGGAGGTGCGGTATAAACCCTACTGATGGCCCAGCCCAGGCAGCAGAGGCAGACACAGCACCTCGTGCAGCTGCGGACACAGGGAATTCTTTGAGGTACCATCTTGGAGGGTGGTCTGATGGCTCAAATAGCTGCTCTTTAGAAAGGGAAGTGTCTGATATGGTTTGGATTTGTGTCCCCACCCAAATCTCATGTGAAATTGTAATCCGCAGTGTTGGAGATGGGGCCCGGTGGGAGGTGATTGGATCCTTTATGAATGGTTTAGCACCATCCTCATCATGCTGTTTTTCTGATGATACTGAATGAGTACTCAAGAGATCTGAGTGTTTAAAAGTGTGTGGCAACCCACCACCACCTTCATCCTGCTCTGGCCACGTGAAGTGCTGGCTCCCCTTTTTCCTTCCACCATGATTGTAAGTTTCCTGAGGCCTCCCCAGAAGCTGAGCAGATGCCAGCAAAGAGCTTCCTGTACAGCCTGTGGAACCATGAGCCAATGAAACCTCTTTATACGTTATGCTGTCTCAGGGATTTCTTTATTGCAGCACGAGAAGACTCAGACAGTGTCCAACTGCCAAAGTTGAACATGCCCAGGGGGCATATTCAGTGTGTTCTGATGGAATTACAGAAGATCAGACACCATCTGTTCCAGTGCCCATCAAGAGCCAAAATCTGACTGGGCGTGGTGGCTCACATCTATAATCCCAGCACTTTGGGAGGCCAAGGTAGGAGGATCGCTAGAGGTCAGGAGTTCAAGACCAGCCTGATCAACATGGAGAAACCCTGTCTCTACTAAAAATACAAAAATAGCCAGGAGTGGTGGTGGGTGCCTTTAATCCCAGCTACTTGGGAGGCTGAGGCAGAAGAATCACTTGAACCCAGGAGGTGGAGGTTGCAGTGAGCCGAAATCGTGCCATTACGATTGTTACCCTGGGCAGCAAGAGTGAAACTCCATCTCAAAAAAACAAAAAACCCCAAAACAAATAAACAAAAAGAGAGCCCAAATCCTTCCTTTACATTGCCCAGGAAGAAGGGGGCTAGCCTCAGATGAAGCCATGTCAGACAAGAGAACCGCACTTCCTTCAAGGACTGTCTGCCAGGGTTCCAGATGGCTTTAGTCACTGCAACGTTCTTCATGTTGAGCTTAGAGTCTACCCGGCTAGCACATCTCCAAGTTCAACTTCTTTGTATTCAGTGCATCTAAAAGTCAACCTCTGACACCACATCCCCCTGAATCTTCTCTTTTCTCAGCCAGTGATTGTGTTCACTCAGCCTTTTCAAACCCTTTCTCATCTTGAGGCTCTCTGTTCAGAGGTTCCACCAGCCGGATACCGAGTAGATTCTCTCTGGGCGCTGCTCTGGTTGAGCCAATAGAAACGGTCATGCGTTTTTATCCACATGAGTTTCTGTACATGACACAGCTGCATTTCCATCGTTTCTTCTCTTTATATTTGAAGAGTGATATATAACTCATCTGCCATATCAAGAAATGTGCATAAATTGGGCATTAATCATCTCCCAAACATTCTGGCAGGTCTGCTTGGCTAGCTGGTTTCATATAACCAACAATCTACATGGATATTTCTGAGACTGCTGCTTTCCTACTTGGGTCTTCTCTTTGATGCATTTTTAGAGTACGCCTTCTCCTTCTTCAGCATTTTCTAGCAAAGTTTTAGATTCAAAATAGTTGAATTCTACCTGATGAAATGAAGCTACAGAAGGTGCTTGGAATGCCAAGCCCTCCCTAAGGAGGTGCCTCCCATGCCCAGGTTCAACACTGAGCAACACCCTATGCCTGGCCTTCCAACTGAAACCACCTTTGCAAAAAGTACGACAGCGAGAGAAATCTGACATAGCCGATTCTATCCTGCTTCTAACCACACAAACGGTCCTTGCTCATTCCTGGGCACATGAGGTCAAGCAAACTGTGGGAAGAATTTGCTCTGTAATTTAAAGCAAAGATGGTAACAATCCTTTTGCAAAACTAACCCCTTCCTTGCTCAGGGACCAAAATCACTTTTGTAAAACTCCACAAGGTTAGAATTATGGTTCAGGAGTCATGTGGCTGGAGGTCACAAGATTTGTAACTTCCCCAATTGCTCCTATAGATGACAACACTATGGTGAAACCTAAGACTGCTGTTTGAAGCAGCTTCAGACCTTGCATTTTGATTGGTTAGTTAGTGCCACCTGGACTGGTAGCCATAGCAAGGAACTGGCTCATCTGGACTTGTGACCCCCACCCAGGAACTGACTCAGTGCAAGAAGACAAGCTTTGACTCCCTGTGATTTCACCCTCGGACCAACAAATCAGCATTCCCCACTCCCTAGCCCCTTGCCCATCAAACTAGCCTTGAAAAACCCTAGCCTCTGGATTCTCGGTGGATTTGAGAAATACCTCCCATCCTTCTACTTGGCTGGCCCTGTGGTTATTAAACTCTTTCTTTTCTGCACCATTTCTGTCTCAGGGACTTGGCTTTATCTCTGCAGCAGGCAAGAAGAACCTGCTGGGCGGTTACACCCTGACCCATCGGACTCAAGTTCTTCTGACATAAGCAGCATCCTGTCTTCTGCACACTCTGTCCTTTCTGTCCCAGGACTTCCCACCCTCCTCAGGCTCTGGGCCTCTGCTCCCAGATGCCTGTTCCCCACCTCTGGCTGCCTTTCTCAGCTAATGACTGTTTATTAAGACTCAACTCATGGGTCGTGTTTGGGAGTTCCTCCTCGAACTCCTGTGGAAGCCGCCTGCACTGCTCCCTCCTGGCATGTGGCTGTCATCACTGAGCAACCTGAGGGCAGGGGGAGCTGCCTTTCATCTCTGGAACCTTCGAATCTAGCACAAGGCCTGGCACAAAGAAAGGTCCAGAAAATGACTGCCTAATGGTTGATCAGATGAGCGAGTGGCAATGTCAGATTTCTCTCACTGTCATACTTTTTGCAAAGGTGGTTTGGGTAGGAAGGCCAGGCACGGGGTGTCGCTCAGTGTTGACCCTGGGCATGGGAGGTGCCTCCTTGGGGAGGGCTTGGCATTCCGAGCACCTTCCCTCTTATAACATCCTTAGCAGTCTCTCCAAGTTAAGCCAAAATTGTTGCTCCTGAAATCTCATGCATAGGGCTCCTACTCTGGCTTCAGTGAGCAGGGTTCCTCTCACAGTGGCCTCCCCCAGGCCTGTAATGCTTTATCCCTCCACAAGCCAGCCTGGGACATCTGCATCCCCCTTGGCATCCGTGTGCCTCCCCGGCCTCTGTGCAGTCTGCTGGGCCCCCTGGGGAGTGGGCTCTGAGCAGAAGTGTGGCACTCGCTCCTGAAAGCCCCCGTGTTATCCTGCAGCTCTGCACTCTTACCTGGGTGGGTGGAGTCCCCCACCAAGAGGATGACACCACAAGCTGAAAGCCAGCCAGGTCCCCGAGTCACTGCTTGGAAGGGAACAGTTCAAAGGAGCCACTAGACACGTAGCAGACTTTGGGTGAATGACAATAAAACACAGACATGCTCAGCCAGAGATTTGGGGGTCAATTGATCAATTTACTTCTGTAGCATAAACCAGGCCCTCCAGACTAATCTGGAATTCTAAAATAGTGCACTTCATAGGTGCTTTAATAAATGTTGACTGAATAATGGATGTTGAAAATTTTTTCCTTGTCTATAATCTGTCATATATTCTACTTTTATGGTTTCAGAAAAGCATGATATTTTCCTATTTGCTTCCACCTGCCCAGTTTCTGGGGGCTGTCTTCTGACAATCAACTTGGATCTGCCCAGGCTGCTGGTGCCGATGGGATGTGTCCCGCAGGCCCCCAACACTCCCTGACTTCTCCGTAGCTCTGGTCATTAGGAAAATTGGGAACATCAGGGGTGCAGTTGCTTCACTCACACTGTGAGACAGCCCCGTGGGGAGGAGGCCCATTTCTGCTGCTGTTTCGGGGCCCAGACTCCTTCCCTTTGTTAGGGCAACTGAAGGAGGCTCCTTGGTGCCTTGACAACCCATGGTGGCCACAGAGCCCCCTCCTGGCTCACGGTGCCGCTGGTGCTGAGATGGAGAGGCGAGTCATCATTATCAGCAAACACTGGGTGAGGAAGAGAACATGCGGGGTGGGGGGTGGGGAGGGGAGGACGATGAACTGATGTAACATCAACAAGTAGAAAAAGCAAGAAGAAAAACACAATATTTTCCGGGTGCAGTGGCTCATGCCTATAATCCCAGCACTTTGGGAGGCCACGGCAGGTGGATCATCTAAGGTCAGGAGTTCAAGACTAGCCTGGCCAACATGGAGAAACGCCATACTAAAAATACAAAAATTAGCCAGACATGGCCGTGGGAGCCTGTAATCCCAGCTACTTAGGAGGCTGAGGCGAGAGAATCGCTTGAACCTGAGAGGCGGAGGTTGCAGTGAGCTGAGATCACATCATTGCACTCCGGCCTGGGCAACAAGAGTGAAACCCTACCTCAAAAACAAAACAAAACCAACCAACCAAACAATAAAAGCCCCGCAATGTCAAGTTCCCAAGGATCATCGCCTCTACTGAGTGGATTAGGGCTGATCTGTTGTTTTATGGATATTCTGAGCCTTCTAAAATGAGTGTGCATTAATATTATGATTAGAAGATCTTTTCAAATCTATATTGTTATTTTGCCACTAATGTTCATGCCCTTTGCTCCGTATATACTAGGCTGGTTAGCTGAGTGACCATCCCGTTCGCTGGATAGCTGAAATCCAGCGAGGGTGAGCTGCTGGCACCAGGCCCTTGGCTCGAGTGAGGGCTGCGATGGGGGAGCAGGTGCCAGGTCTGAGCAGAGCCCTCGCTGTGGGCTGCTAGACCCCTCATGGGAATCTTCCTACTTCCCGTGTGTGATTCATTAGATGGAATTGGAGGAGCACCGAGCTCCTCCTCATGCATGCTCTCCCCTCTGGGCCACTACAGGCTGATTTTCACCTCCTGAATCCCTCTCAAACCCTTCCTTCCAGGCCTCCTAACACCACTCACGACAGATCACAGCTCATGCCTCCTCCAACTTAAACCACCAAGGCAGCCCCTAAATCACCCCATGCTCCAGGCTTGTCTATTGCCATTCATTCTCCTCCTGAGGCTAAGGTGACCTTTCTAGAATGCAGGCCTACCTGGGTTTATTTTCTAACTAAACCCCTGACCTTCAGGACAAGGCCCCCACCTGGTCCTGGCCTGTTTGATGTAGTTCAGCTGCCACTCTGCGTCCTCTCTGGCCAGTCCCATGCTGTTTGTCTTCTGGTTACCAGGTCACCCAGCAAAGACCTCCTTTGCTCTTTAGGAGCATGTGTGTCTGGTGACATCTCAACCTCATGCTTGCCCTTCTTTATATCCTCTGGGGCACTCACTGTGCTGCTCCCAGGGAGATCTGTCCAATTGGAAGGCGGAGTGAGGGCAGAGTCGTGCTGTTTCCAGGGGCACCTCCAAGAGTGGCAGCAGCCATGACTCCTGCTCAGCGCAGCAGCTGAGGTTCTAGCAACTTCCACAACAACATCAGGGGTACCTGGTTGGGCTGGGATGTGGGCTCCAGCTCAGGGTGGGGACAACTCCCTGGTTTCCAAGAAACACCCTGTTTCCTTTTTGCCCCCAGCGCCTGGGTGGGGAGCAGTTTCTGATCTCTGGGTGACATGTCCCTCCGCTCTTGCTCCATCAGCCCACAGCAGCAGCTGCCTCCTGGCCTGAGTAATACCGCATTCCCCCTTTCAGAGTTCTAGCCCTTCTGACCCCCATGTCACCAATTGCTGCATAAACTCCCACGTGGCTGTAAGTATCAACAGTGGTTTCTGTTTCCCCGTCTGGGCCCAGATGAACACACTCCTGGAGTCTCCTTTGCCTTGAATGTTCCTCATCCCATCTCCCTTGGGGTAATTCCATGTGTGGCAGACACCATTATGAGTTCCCCAATCTCTGTTTCTTTTTCCTCCTGGACATGCATGCAGAGGGCCCCTCCCAGCCTCCCTTGCAGGTGGTCACAGCCATGTGGATGGATTCTGGCCACGGGAACATGCAAAGAGGGTGAAGATGGCTATGGTTCCAGGCCCGGGCCCTGCAAAGCTGACCACGTGCTCCGCTGAGCTCTTTCCTCTTCTCTGTCGGCAGACACAAAAGGTCCAGAGGATGACAGGACTCGTGGTTCCTAAGTGATCCTGCATGTAGTGCGCTCCCCATACCCATACTAGACTAGGACGCCATTTTTGAGGAAGACACTGATGCTGGCCCTGTTTGTTGCCACAGTTAGCCTCACCCGACCAGTATACCACTCGGACCAACACAGCTTCACATCACCTTAAACATCTCAGTTTTGCAAATTTACAAGATACATCAGACAACCCCATTAAAAAGTGGGCAAAGGACATGAAATGGACTTTTCAAAAGAAGACATACATGTGGCCAAAAAGCAGACGAAAAAGCTCAGCGTTACCGATCCTTAGAGAAATGTAAATCAAAGCCTCAATGAGACACCATCTCACATCAGTCAGAACAGTTATTACTAAAAAGTTTAAAAATGAGTGAGAACATGCGGTGTTTGATTTTGTGTTCTTGTGTCAGTTTGCTGAGAATGATTTGGCTTATGTTCTTGAGTTTAATGTCTTTTTAAAAATAGATAATATTCTCAAAGGATACAAAAGGAAAAGATAATTAAAAAGTACATAATAACATGTCTCCTTCCCACCCTCTGTCCTAGACATTCCATTCAATCAAAGGCAATCAGTGTTTTATGTTTTTTCTGGGGGGCTTTTTAGAAATGGGTGATTCAGATGTCTAATCAGGATTGGAAGCTGGATCCTCGGAGAACCAGTAACTTTCACACATCAGTGAAGTGTGTTGCTTTAGAAGATTGTTGATAAACCTTTGCTTTGGAGTGTTCTTTCCTGAACTTTCCAAGAGTTTGGAGTGCCCTTTCCTGAACTCTGGGAAATTCTTAAAAAAAAATTCTAATTCACCAAATTAGACTAAGAAAAAGGGAATTTAGGAGGTGGAGGGTGTGATGGTCATTAGCCCCGCGAGTGGGTGTTCATGGCAGCCAGGGCCAGTCTGTTGATGTGCGGAGGAACCACAGCCCTAACAGAGCACTGCGGACCGGGCGTTTCAAGGAAAACACTTGCATTCATCACATTCTAGGGAATGAGCTGCGTGGTAGGCAGTGAGTCACTCATCCTGACCACCGGTTCTGTCAGTCAGGAAGGAGGAGATATTTTGTAACAATGCACATTTCTGATAGAAAGGCCAGGTGGATGTAGCCTCTGTCCTTGTTGGGGTCACCACCCTGCTGAAGGATCCAGAGCTGGTGCAGGGCCAGTGAGCCGGCTCGAGCTGACCACTGCTGAGAGGGTAGATGTTTATTTTCCAGGCAGGTGGTGCTGTCATAAGCATAGAAGTCTGGGCAGGGTTAGCAGCCTGCCTGCGATGTGCACTCCACATGAGTGGAGGGAGCAGCTTGCACAGCACCAAGGGCATAGCTCCAGGAGACCTGAATCCTGGGTTTTGGGACACAGTTATACAGATATCACTTTGAGGAACAGAAACTGTGCACATCTGAGGGGAGAGAGGAGCATAGGCGTGTCCCTTCTTCACTGCTCCTCCGGGGGAAATGTGAGTGCTCCTTGGCTGAGGGGGTCATGTTCTGTGGCTCTGATGTGACCTGTTCCTGCCCCTTAAACCCCCTACTGTGGCAGTGCACTCAGCAGCCCTCCCTTTAGCTCCATCTCACTTGGCACTGGTCTGGTTCTGTTTCTCAGCAGGAAGATGAAGCACCTCCCAGGCCCCCACTCCCCGAGCTCTACAGCCCAGAGGACCAGCCCCCAGCCGTGCCACCTCTCCCCAGAGAGGCCACCATCATCCGGCACACGTCTGTGCGGGGCCTCAAGCGGCAGTCGGACGAGAGGAAGCGAGACCGGGAGCTGGGGCAGTGTGTGAATGGGGACTCCAGAGTGAGCAGGGGGCCCTGGGGCTGCCACTCAGCATGTGGGGAGAGGGAAGAGGGTGTGACACCTGCAGGTGTGACCACCTGGGACTCTACCCACAGGTGGAGCTGCGGTCGTACTTCAGTGAGCCTGAGCTGGCGACCCTCAGTGGGGACATGGCCCAACCCTCCCTGGGACTTGTGGGCCCTGATAGCGGGTACCAGACGCTGCCAGGCAGAGGTAAGGCAGGGCCCTCCCTGAAGCTTCCCTGGGAATCCCAACACACTGCTTCCAGCACTCAGCTGGTACCTCATACCCGTCGGCCTACAGCTATAGGCCTAGGAGTGAGCAGCAGCTGGCAGGGGGCTCTGGGCTGCCAAGAGGGAGGGCCTGGCCTGCCTTCCTCCGACCTACATCCTGACTCTCTTCCTCTGTTGTTGTATCTGTCCCCAGGAACAATAATAGCAGTAACTAGAAAGCCTGGCACTGTTTAAGCACTTTATATTGACATGATATTCACAGCAATCCTATGAGGAAAGTACTGTTATCCCCATTTTAGAGACATAGAAACTAAGGCCCAGAAAAAATAATTCGCCAATTAGCTGATCAGTGGTGGAACCAGAAGATAATCCCAGTGCTCTGGCTCCAGAGTCACTGCACCCTGCAGGCTGGGGTGCTGGGTGGCTGCCACCAGCATCGCCATCTCGGGCCTTCCAGACTGCTTCTCTCTCTCGTGCCACCAAGACTCAACGAGCCCTTTCCTTAAACACTTTCTCGCCAGTTGAGTGTCCTTCTCACTGTCCTCCTCACCCCAACTTGGGTTGTGCAGGGTGCCTAAGAGTGGATCAGGGGATGAAAGGCACTCCTGCCCCTCCAGCCTTTCCACCTGCCAGGCAGCCCAGTCTTCTGCATGTAAGGAAAGCCCGGGGTGGTCCACAGATCTGTAGGGGCACTGCCCCCCATCAGGGACAAAGGTCACCGCTGGGCTGGCCCCCCATCCTCTCTTGGGGACCTTGGTCTTCCAGGCCCTGAGGAGGAAGAAGAGAAATAAGGGTGGGTCATTGGGTGGGTATTCTTGGTCCCCCTGTAAGATTTGGGGGTGATGAGGGAGAAGCGGGGACCCGCCCACCCCAGCACAAACATGCTTGCCCTTCTCTTTCCTCACTAAGGGCTCTCAGGGTCCACGTCAAGACTCCAGCAGTCGTCCACCATTGCTCCCTATGTCACACTCCGGAGGGGTCTCAATGCGGAAAGCAGCAAGGTGACCTTCCCTGTGAGTGGCCTCGAGCTGTGGAGGAGCTTCCTGCTCCTGGACAGGAGGAGGGAGGGACTTCTGGGGAGACAGTGACTTGCTATCCCGTCAGCCCCAGGGATGTCCTCTGGGGTGGCTTCAGCCTCTCCTGAGCTCCGTGTCACCCATTGCCCATCAAGGAGGGCATCCTGCCTTTCTCTCTGGCCTGTCAGGGTGGCAGGAGGGAGCTCAAGAAGCCCACACCCTGAGTTCTGGCCTCACTGGGCAGGCCTGAGCCTCAGTGTCTGCATCTGCAGAATGGGTGCTGTTCAGAAAGCTCCTGAGGGCTGGGGGCATCATGTTGCTTAGAGGAAGTAGTTCTCTGAGGCTGAGAGGAGCCCAACTAGAGTGAGTGTGTGTGTGAGAGAGAGAGAGAGACAGCGGGAATGCAGCTGGCAGGGTGGCTGTCCTCTGTGCCCAGCCCAGCCGTTCTGTGTCTCTCTTGCATGCCTCCCCTTCCTCAGAGACCCAAGAGTGCCTTGGAGCGCCTGTACTCAGGAGACCACCAGCGGGGCAAGATGAGCGCGGAGGAGCAGCTAGAGCGCATGAAGCGTCACCAGAAGGCCCTGGTCCGAGAGCGCAAGAGGACACTGGGTCAAGGGGAGAGGACGGGCCTGCCCTCATCTCGCTGCCTCAGCCGGCCGCTCCCGGGAGACCTTGGCTCAGTATGTTAGGAGTGGGCAGGGACAGGGAGCCCAGTGCCCCTCAGAGTCCCCCAGACACAGGCACATCACACCTCCCGGTGAGCGAGCTGTCCCTTGACCTAGATGCTCCAGAGAACACCCCACGGGGCTGTTCGTCCACGACCCAGGCTGGTCAAACACCCGGTCAGAGGGTGACCTGAACCAGAGCTGGAGTGAGGATCAAACAGGCTCAGGAGCCCGAGGAAATACCAGTCAGTCCTCCCAGCCACGCTTTGCAGGCGTACCGAATCTCAGCCGAATTCAGGACATGGGAATACAGGGTTCAGAGAGGAGAGGAAGAAGATGGTTACATGATTTGATTAGAAGCAAAAGCAAACCGACCAGCCTCCCAAGCCTGGCAGCGCATGTTCTGGGAGGGCGATGGAGCACTGGGCTGCGCCCCTCTTCCCGAGGGCCACTCACCCGTCTCTGTAATGCAGAGGCATCAGGGTGTCCGGGAGAGCTGGGGAGGCCTGTGCTGCCCCCTAGTGGTGCTTCCTGGCACTGCACCCTGGCCACAGTCACCTGAGGTCCCTTTTGGAAACATTCCATTTGACTTTTCTCTGTTTGAAATCCCATGTTTTCCTAAACCTCTAGCCTGATTGTTCTTTCCCTAATTCATTGCACAAGCTCTTTTGCTTTTAGTGTTACCGCTCATTGCCTCTCTAATCCTGCCTGATTGTGTTTACAGAAGCTTCTGATTTGCATTAAACATGCTCTAACTGGCCTGTGCTACTTGTTACCAGGCTTATAATAGCAGTTTGTGTCTCCATAACCTATTGAGCATTCCCAGATGTGGCTTGCCTTTCTGCTGCCCTCTTCATGCAGGCCTACTGACTCATAATTCACTCGTCCCAAAAGCCACCCTGCAAGCCTGAGCCAACCTGCTACCTGAGACCACAGTCATTGGCAGAGGTTTGGGCATTATGAATTTATAAGAATCCATGCCTTACACCTGGACAATAGACAGGGACTTCAGAGAATGCACGTTTGAATACATCCTACCAAGGCTGAGGTTGTTCCATTTAAATTCCTCTAGTCCAATCACACAAGTTCTTATGGAAAATCTTTTGTGTTTCTGGTATTTAATAACTTGAAGGGATAGCAAAAGATACTGTGTATTCAGAGGGCCTCTCTGCAGCTGTTAGCTCCGAACCAAAGGGGTAAGACCCAGGACATTCACATCTTTAAAAGCTGCAAACCTGGTAACTTTAACACTTTTAAAACAAATGTCATATGGGATAACACTGACCTTTTATAATTTGATGTCTCAAATGTGGAGATTATCTAAAAATCGTAACTTGAATACCTTGTAATCTTTCTCTTAAAAAAAGACTTGTGTAAGTCTCTGCATCAACGCCAATAAACATGTTGCTTAATAATAATGGATTGGCGTGGTTCTTCCCCAGGATACGTTGTAGAATCTAGTGAACGTTTCCTGTTAGTGGAAACAATCAGGCTTGGTTCAAGTGAGGACTTATTTCTATTTGGAGCACTTGTGAGCATGTAAGGAAATGAGTGTTTTCTTTGTGAATCATTAAATTGGTTTTTTCATCCTTGGAACTTCAATTGCCTAATCCTTTCAAACAATAATTGGAAAACCATCACCTAAGAGTGATTACATTGATTTGGAGTCGTTATTGAGAGCTTGTGCATGAATGGGTGAAATGTGCAAATATGGCTCTGGGTTTGGGGTTTTGGAGTGCCTAGAGGAGGCATCAAAGACAATCAGGACCGTTTGGGGCTTTGACATAGGTGGATGGGATAGAGGAGATGGCCTGGGATAGATAAGCATCTGCTTTGGTTCTGCTCAGGGGAAGAGAAGCTTTGAGCCTGCTCTATTCTCAACAACCTGCTCATCAGTCAAAAGCCTGTGAGGATGCAGATCCTGGGTCAATGGGAAGCCACCATGGAGCTAGACAGTCATGGTTGGATCTTATGGGTTAGATTTTCCCTCTTGGGAAGCTTGTTACAAAGTTATACTGTGAAACAGCCTTGGAAACATTCCACTTGATTTAGCATTTCAATTTTATATGATTTAGTTTTTTTCTAATTTAAAGAAAACATCTATCACAAATAGACGGTCTTATACAGCAGCTTGTCTGCCTCATTGGCTTCAAGCTGCTCCTGCTTGTACTTCCCCGTCCCTGCTGTGAGTGCGGGATCCCCCACCTACGAATGTTACCTTGTTGGAAATTCCCAATAGAAAGACCCTTGATTATTCCACTTACTTATCAGGGCCTCAAAGGGCTTGTTTTTCCATTAATTCTGAGCCTGGGATATATGTCTCCTGAACCAGCAAGTTTTCCACGAGCTGTAGAGAGCAGAAGGGACAAATCCCTTCTCTAGAGCTGTGCCTCAAGTTGTTTAGAGGTCACCCTCTCTGGGAGCCTTCTCTTTCCCTAGGGACCACTGTGAGCCTAAAGTCATGAGTCTTAGACCTGTTCCCCAAGGGTGTATATTTGAGACTTCTGGGGACTCAGATCAGAGAGCATTTAGCAGTCTGGACCAGCCCATAGGAAGGGGACAGAGGCTTTGTTCTCTATTGCACATACAGCTTTTCCCTAAGGGGATCATAGGTCCATCTTCCAAAGGACCTCATGCAAAAAGGTGACCAGCCATGCTCTTTCAGCAGTCAGGAAACGACTACATTTAACCCTTTTGTTCTGTTGCCAGTGGAAGCGTGAGCAGGACTTTGACCTGCAGTTGCTGGAACGGGTCGTGCAAGGGGAAAGAAAGGACAAGGAGGAGAATGGCTGGTTGAAAGTGCAGGCCATGCCTGTCACTGAGTTGGACCTGGAGCCTCAAGACTATGACTTGGACATCAGCAGAGAGGTGAGGGCAGGCGCCTCCTTCATGTCCTCCAGGAGACATGGCCTTCAAGCTCCCAGCCTGATCCACCTTCCCACTGGAGTGTATCATCCTGAATAGGGACATGGCTCAGCTTTGGTGTGGCCTAGGAGAATGGATGGATCGCAACTTGAGACAATGAAAGGAGGCCAGACGTTTCAGTGAAGGTTCAAATCTATCTCTCCTCTGTAATTTAGGGCAAATTGTAATTTTAGCTTCTCTGTGCCTGAGTTTCCTCAACAGTGCAGTGGGTTGTGAAGAGGACTCAATGACTCCACATGTTCTCAGGAGGTTTAGTAATCAAAGCTACATAGTAGGCATGTGAACAGCAGTTGTTATTGTTAGGAAATGTTCCCTGCAACACCAGGGGTTGGCTTTGCAACTGGCTGATGAGGCCAACTTGGGCAGTCTGACTAGGGGAAAATGGGGGGCAGGTTTGAAAATCACAGGTGAAATTTCCAGCCATGATAGAAGCTCCGAGACGGTGCAGACTTCTGGTCCGAATTCTTCTGCTGCCCTCTTGTGGCTCATGTGCATCATGACAGGGCAGGCCTGGGAGAGCAAGTAACTCCTGGATGGATCTCTACCTATCAGGAATGTGTCTACCCAAGGGGAGAGAAAGGGAACTCAAGGGGTGACACACTCAGCGTCTTCAAGACATAGATGGTCTCCTGTGGCCTATGTTGATGCTATTCCTAAGCTCTGCAGGGCAGTGTCTATGGCTGCTTGGTTCACCTTTGTATCCTTAGCCCCTGGCACAGGGCCTGGCACACAGTGGGTGTGTGGTACATTTTTGCTGAATGAAGGCTGTGTTGAATGAATCACACAGTGACTCATAAATGTACCAAAAACATTTGTACAAGGACTTGACCTGCCTGGAAACTGCATAAGAGAAAATGTTCTCACCACATGAAGGATGGATTAAGGCTAGACCTCAATAAAACTTTCCCCCAGGTCTGTGTGATAGGAGACTGAGTACTGAGGAGGACCTGCATCTTCTGGAGCCTTCCTGCTGTCTTAAGAGGCAGGATCAGGCCCATTCACAAGCTGATTTGCCAGTGGTGTCTACCTGACTCAATATATGGTCTTTGGGAATAAAGGAACAGTGTGTGGATAAGATAGATGCCTGTAGGGTTGCTGAGTTTTGGGGTCTGCTGGGGCTCTAAGAGTTAACAAGATTGGTCCCCTGCCCCCAAGACCTTATTATTTTGGCATCTGAAACAGCCAAAGGTTTGTGAGTTCTCAGATTCACACACACACAAAAAAAAAACCCACATGCTGCTTTGGCAGGGGAAGTGTGTTCTGTAGTGTCCTGATCACCTGCCAGCACAGGGAAAAAGTTCTTCCTTATCTCTAACCTAAATCCCTCTGGCTACAATGTAATCTACTTCCTTCCTCTGAAGCTGTCCTCATTGGAGGAACAGAGAAGAGCTTATTTCTTGCCATCTCCAGCAGAGTGAAAGGGCTGTGTGTAGGTTTAAATCCATGACCAGGTTTACCCTGGGTTTGGATTAAGCTTGTTTTTAGGAGCTTCAACCCATCCCATTTTAGTGTGCTTTTGTAATTCAGGGAGGAAAGAGTTCCTGGAGCATGAAAAAGCTTCTGTTAGTGTTTTTCATCCAAGCAAGGTTTCACCAAGCCAAGTTTGCCACTAGGTCCATGGGAGATGCTGGTGAGATGGAATTTGGGGCCATTTTCCTCTTACAAGTAGTAGATTCAGCATAGCTGCCTCCTGTCTAGATCAGAAGAGCTTTTGTAGGGACAGAAAGCATCACATCCTTTCATTCACCCACCTGTCAATCATTCATTTATCCATTATCCATCCATTCAGGGAGAATTAGTTGGAGGGCTATTAAGTACTAAGTCCCTGTATTAGACAGAGGGAGACAATGGCGAACAGAAAGTGAGGGGGCGGAGGGTCTCAGAGAAGGCTTCTCAAAGTGAGGTTGAAAAGATGAGAGTCAATGGAACAAAAGGAAGAGCTTCCTAGACTGAAGGAACAGAGGCTGCACTGTGGGTGGGGAACTGGAGGGACTGGTTGATCAGTGGCCGGAAAGGTCATCAGGGGTCAGATCACTTAGGGCCTTGACGGTGGCATTAAGGATGAGCATTTTTTATCCCAAGACCTTGTAGGCTAGTTGTTTTGCCCTTCCCTTCCCTCGGCCTGTAGGAGGTTGTCTGGTGGAATGGAAAGAACAGAAGCTTTGGAGTCGGACTCAGGTTCAAAGCCTGATTCCACAGCTGATGAATTTTGCTATCTTAGAGGGGGTGGGGGTGGGGAAAGCGAGTTCTAAACCCAGGCATCCTAGCCTTTCCTTCTGCTACCTCCTCGCCTCTCCCCAGCTGTCGAAACCAGAGAAGGTATCAATCCCTGAGCGTTACGTGGAGCTAGATCCCGAAGAGCCACCCAGCCTTGAGGAGCTGCAAGCGCGGTATCGCAAAGCCGAGAAGATCCGCAACATCCTCACCCGGTCAAGGTCAGCCCTCGCTTGCTCAAGTATTGGCAGGTCACCCTGACCCCGGGTGGTGTCTCAACCATGTGGGCCCTGGGCCAAGCTCTCTGGGGTGCATGTTTTGCCAGGCCTTCCTCTCAGGTAAGCCCTGCTCATTGGAGGGGGCAGACTGGTACATCACCAGCAGATCAGCAAGGAAGCCTGCCTAGGTCATGTGGAAAGGCCTGCAACACTCATAGGGGCTTCTTGTCCTGGGCTCTCACCCTCAATTCTGTGTCCCAAGTGACCCTAGCAAGTGTAGAGAGTGGAGCCAAGCATGGCTGTGAAGTGGACGCAGTTGGAGATCAGCTCCAGTGATGGTCCTCCCAGCATTTGGGCCTGTGCAACCTCATGCAGACCAGTAGATCAGAGCCAATGACCCCAGCCTTGTCCCTAGGGCACCAGAGGCATTGCCCAGTTCCCTGGATGCTAGCCTGGGGCCCTTGAAGTGACTTTCCTGTCCCCTCAGCCTCAATAGCTTCAGAAATTAACTTTTTTGTAAGCCTCCCTTTCAGAGCTGGCTTAGCCATTTTGTGTCTGAATTTAATAAGAGCTTCCAGCTGGAGCCGGTAACTTGAGGTCTGTGGCCTTCCCAAGAGAGGAACAAAGCTGTGATTGTTTGGGTGTTTGGGGAAAAGCATGTACCTTTGTCTAGGGAGAAAGTACCACAGTTTTTGTCTGATCCCCTCAAAATGTTGTGAACCTCCAGGCCAGGGAGACCCTCCACTCCTGAGGCTGATGCCCAGGGCAGGAGGGCCCATGGTCCGCTTCCGACCCTCCTGCAGCATGTGCAACCTGCAGCCGACCTCAGGCCAGGACCGGAACAGTGTGGCCGACCTGGACTTGAAGCTGCAGGAGCAGGAGCGCATCATCAACATCTCCTATGCCCTGGCCTCCGAGGCCTCCCAGCGCAGCAAGCAGGTGGCAGGTAAGGCCACAGCCCAGCCCCCAAGGCCTGGATCCTGCTCCACTGCACCTCAGGGCTTGGGCCCAGCATGGCCTGTTCCAGAGCCAGTGGAAAGGCAGGTGGCAGGGATGGTCGTTGAGGGTCATGATCAGAGGGCTTCCTATCCCATAAGCACAACAGGACTTGGAAAGGAAGGTGGGGCAGGCCACACAGTGAGGGAGACAGACGGGGACCAAGCTCAGAAGTATCAGGGGAAGAAGGTCCCAGGAGGAGCAGTGCTGCTACTCCACTTCCCCTGAGACTGTGGGCTAAGAACAGGTTGTTTCAAGGCCCTGAGCCAAGGGGTTAAGGTTTCTGACCTCTCGAAGAAGGGGACAGGAAAGTGGTTGATACTTGGATTTCTTGCCAGGGCAAGGCAGAAGGACACCCCTCCAGCCCTCGCTGGGACCCCTGCCTTGGTCTCTAAACTAAAGCCAGTGTTCCCCTTGTCGGAGTGTACTGTGCCAGAAAATACAGGACTTGGGAAGTGGGACTTTGCAGGCCAGTTGGAACACTATGTGCATGAGAGTGTGCATATACGTGTGTGTGTGTGTGTGTGTCTATGTGTGTGTGTCTGTGTGTGTGTCTATGTCTATGTGTGTGTCTCTGTGTATCTCTATGTGTGTGTCTGTGTGTGTGTGTCTCTGTGTGTGTGTGTGTCTCTGTGTCTGTATGTCTCTGTATTTATGTGTGTGTCTGTCTTTGTGTGTGTGTCTGCGTGTCTGCGTCTGTATGTGTATTTGTGTGTGTGTGTGTGTGTGTGTGTGTGTGTTTGTATGTGGGTCTCGGTGACTATGTGTGTCTGTGTTTGTCTCTGTGTGTGTCTGTGTCTATGTGTGTGCATTTGTGTGTGTCTGTGTGCGTGTGTCTCTGTGTGTCTATGTATGTCTCTGTGTGTGTGTCTGTGTTTATGTCTGTCTGTGTGTCTGTCTGCGTCTGTGTGTGTGTCTTCGTCTATGTGTGTGTATTTGTGTGTGTGTGTGTGTGTGTGTGTATAAAAGGGCTGCTCTTTCAGCCAGGAAGGAGACTGCAGGCTCCTCCTTCCACCCACAGCTCACCTGCCTGTGTGTGCCTTGTGCCTTCACAATTCACCTAGTACCATTTCTCCCCCGAAGCAGAGGCCACTGTGTGTCTGGGTGGTGTTCCTGGTCAGGTGTGTTCCTTCTGGAGAGGGGGAAGCCATAGAGCCTGAAGTGGTGTCATGGCTGCTACCAATTCTCCAACCCTGGCCAAAGGTCTAGAAGTGGCCAAGGGTGGGGCTGGCAGTACCCTTCGACACCTGGCCCTAGGGAGTCTGGTCTGGGGATCACAGTTTTGCTGTGGCCCCAAGAGGCCATGAGAGTGACTGACAACAAGGGGAGGGGCCGTAGTCTTAGTCAAAGCCTGTTCTCTCCACAGCCTGATCCCGCACAGAGTCCTTGACGTCCCTGCTGTCCTCAGTCCCTTCAAGCACATGCTGAGTGGGCTGAGAGGTGCCCAGTGTAGCGTTCTGGGACCAGGGACACAGGAGATGGCTCATCCAGACCTCTTCTTCTAATGACCCTGGGGCTCATTCTCAGTAGCTTTTGAGCTCCTCCTCATGGGAAGGGTCCGAGCAGGGGTGGCTCCCCCACCATACCATGCCCTCTTCTTGCCTTGCTTGCTCTAACCCTGGAGGGTCTCCCATCCTCGGCCTCCTTACTGCCAGCAAATGAGCGCCCCAGCCCTAACATGCTATGGCCAGTTCCCAGGGCCTTTCTCATCCCTACTCAGGGATGATCTTTGCTGTGGCCTTTCCTCACTCTTGATTCCTCTCTCCGTCTCAGAAACGTATCCAGGAACTGCAGGCTGACCCATCTGGTTCCCCACCAGGCCCCATGGCTCTGTCCCTCACCCTCAAGCCCAGGCCCTTTTGGTGGGCAGCAGAGCCCACGCCACCCAGCCTGCCAAATGGGGCATCTGGTGCTGCAGCAGCTGATGAATCTAATGCACCGCTTAATTCCTGTGTACCCCATCTAGCACAGCAGCTGGCCCTCCTCCTGCCTAAAGGCCCCCTGTCTTCCAGGACGGTGCCACCTTACCCCCCTTTAACCAACGGACTCCACTACACCTTTGTCTAACACCTTCCAAGTAAGAGTCCCTGCCTGGCGTGCCTCTGCCTGCTCCCCGCCCGTCCCTAGTGCTGAGCCCCTGACCTCCCTGCTGTGCTGAGATGATTGCAGTGCCACCCTCTGACGCTTCCTTCCAATGGCAAAGCGGCTGCTGGGGGGACTGTCCTGACTGGTAGGCAGGTGGGAAAGTGATGCTTTTTGGGAACTCAGTCCTCAGTGGCTCTACTACAGTAGGGACTGAGCGATCCACACCCCTGTCTCCCTAAAATCTCTAGAACCAGAACTGTGCTCCCGACTCCCCTGCTCTCCTCAGTAGGGCAACCTGATGCCTGAGGACCAGGACAGACCACAGTGCCAGCCTCGGGGGCTGGAAAGGAAGAGTTAGATCTTGGCCTCTCAGGGCTTTGGCCAAAGAAATTGAAGACCTGAAGAGTGGGAAAAGTCCAGCTCTACAGATGAGGAAACTGAGGCCTGGTGAGGGGCTGGGGCTCACTCCAGGTCACATAGAATTGGTGTCAGCACAGAGACTGGGACTGCACTTTTGGTCACTGGGCACGTTAAGAGGGAGAGAAAGGGAAGCCCAGGACAACTTGAAATTGGCCCTCAGCCAGGCAGAAAGCTCTGGCACCACCCCTACCAAGTCCTCCTCATGTGGGCATCTAGTGATGAGAGGCAGGGCAGGATGAGGAGGGAGCCCTGGACCAGGAGGCCGGCATCTGGTCCAGTCTCAAGTGAGTTCTTGGCCTGGGCCTGTTCCTTCTGAGCCCATCAGTTCACCTGGACAGGGGAAGGTCAGACTGGAGGTCTGGGCAGCCCTTTCCCTGACAGTCATTTTGCAAGGCTTCTCTGTCTCCTTCCTTTATATATTTGTGGTTAACATTGTTGAGTGCCTGCTGTGTGCCAGGCATTGTGCTAAGCATCTCTTTCGATCCACACAACAACGCTATGAAGATATTTTCCCCACCCCGTTTTACAGATGAGAAAACAAAAGCTCAGAGACCTTGAGGGATTTGCGCAAGGAATCGCAGCTTGTAAGTGCCGGGGTTTAAAGCCCTTTGATGTGAGTTCAGAGCCTTTGTTCCCCATCACCACTCACGAATTCATCTGGGCCACCCCTAGCGGCTCTAGTTGTTTGGAGAAAGAAGTGAAAGGAGGGAGAGAGTATTTGGCTGCAGGGGGCAAGGCATGATGTTTTGGCAGGTGTCTGTCCTGGGTGCTTCCCCTGCCTCACAGCAGAGTCAGCAGGTCCCTGCCAGCCTGAGCATGGAAGGAAGAGGCCAGGCTCTCAGGATGTGTGGAGTAGAGGCCCCATGACAGAGGAGCCATAGGGAAGTGCTCTAGCCAGGTCCATTGTGAAGGCCATGGTTGAGGGTGTAGCTTTCTCCTAGAGATCTGAGCACAGTAACAGTGCTCAGGCACCAAGAGGCAGAAGAGAGGCTCGTTCCTGATCAGCCCTTTATGCTCTTTTTGGAGTGCTGTATGACCTGTATGACCACCATGCTTTTAGGTTAGAAAAACAAGGCCCGCAGAGGCCAAGAGCACTAACCACATTCAATGAATGAAGAGCAGGGCCAGACTGTACCCTTATCACAGTCTTTGCCTTGTTAGGATGGGGACCCAATTTATGGGACAGCATGTGTCTAGCAGTGGAGTAGGGGTGCAGGGAGGGTGGGGAGAGAGCCCCATGTGTCCTAGAAGCTGAGGGTCCCCCGGCAGCGGCCGCATTTGCTGGAGCCCCCTGCTCTGCTGCTCTGTTGCTCTGTCTGCCTATCTGCTGTTCCCTGTCATGTGTGTGCAGACATGCCCTCCCTGGATGTGAGCGGGCCAGCCTCTAACTGTCTCCTATGCTTTTTGGCAGCCCAGGCAGTGACTGACCCGTGACCCAGTGTGCAGAGAAGCCTGGAGCCAGGGGCCCAGTGGAACCAGCTTCCTCCAAGGAGATCAACCTTTCTGCCGCCAAGGAAACTGCCTCCAGCTGGGCAGGGAATCTGGCTGGAGGAAGAAGCAGCTTACTGACTGCGGGTGTTCACCACAGGCGAGGCCCTAACACGCACCCCTAGTTTAGCTCAGACTACATATGAATGGCAAAGGCACTTTTGATACATACTGTAAAATACACTGTATTTTAGAATTGGAATCTATTTTCTGATGTTCACCTTGAGGGCTGAGTGCCAGGGAGGGTGAGGATGCAGAACTTTGCAGCTGCACCTACAGATTCAGGTACTTTTGGGTGACAGGTGTGGGTGGCGGAAAGGGCGGGGCAAGCAGAGGCCAGTTCAACTTCCAATGACCTCAGGAGAAAGTGGGTTTGAAGAGGCGTTCCCAGTGGATTCCTGCATCAGGCTGATTGGTGTGCTGTCTGGGAGAAGAGGGGCCCTTGGCTGCAGAGATCAGCTGTCCCCAACCTGGTGACCAGCTCTGTGTGAAACTCCACCAGGATCGCACATGGAGCCCAAGTCTGTGCCTTGGCCCTTGGGTTTGGCTTAGGGGCAACAGTGTGTTCAAAAGCACTGGGGCCCACAACCTGCCCACAGGCTTCCCTCAGCAAAGGGCTCTTATCAGAAAGAAAAAAGCAGTTTGCTTTCATTTTTTTTTTGAGATGGAGTTTTACTGTTGTTGCCCAGGCTGGAGTACAATGGTGCTATCTCAGCTCACCTCAACCTCTGCCTCCTGGGTTCAAGCGATTCTCCTGCCTCAGCCTCCCGAATAGCTGGGATTACAGGCATGTGCCACCACGCCCGGCTAATTTTGTATTTTTAGTAGAGACAGGGTTTCTCCATGTTGGTCAGGCTGGTCTTGAACTCCCGACCTCAGGTGATCTACCTGCCTCTGCCTCCCAAAGTGCTGGAATTACAGGTGTGAGCCACCACACCCAGCCTGCTTTCATTTTTAGCAGTACACATGGAAGTACAGAAAAGGTGAGAGGAAGCAACTTTCATTGTATCATAGCAATAAACTCCACACTGGGTGACATCTACCTAGAAATCCCTTCCCTCCAACCAGGCCGTGATGGGAACCTTTCCTTCCTGCCCTTGGAGAACCCCAGTTGGCTTCCCTAGGACTCAGGTCTGGTGGCCGGAGGGCAGTATTGTGCCCCCACCATCCCTGATGGCCTGCCGCTGGCAGGGCCATAATGGCAGGACTTGACTTCCAGCCCCACATGAGGAGTGAGGGCTACCAAGCCAGGTGCAGTGTTTGTGGCCCTTTATTTAAGTTGTGTTCTTATATTATTCTGCAAATAGAAAATGATGTTTAAATGGAAAAACAACAACAACAACAAAAAAAACCTCCATTGGGTGGAACCACACTTTAAATGAAAATTTCTCTTTGACTATGCTCAGAAAAAAAGAAAAATAGAAATTTGAATATATTTAGCAGTTGCTGTCTATTTTTAACTAACTCCATATGCTGCCAGTATCGACTTCATGACATTTGCCAAAATAAAATTTTATTTTTGCCTTTATAAGATTTTCTTGGAAAAAAATGAAATGAATATTTTGCAAGAAAAAGTTAATTTAAAAATGTAATGGTTTGCAAAAAAAAAATGTGATGTACAGATTAAAATATTAACCTGATACATTTCCTGTTTCTTGCTGGCTATAGTCTCTCGTGAGTGGTCTGTGTACGTTTTTTTACATTTCTTTGGAAAATCCCCACTGTCAGCTCTCGGCCCTGCTTGTACTCACCTATGAAAAGTTTCTTCTGGTGACAGTTCCTTGACATTTGATTGACTGTGGAGGCCTGGAGTGAGGAGGCCTGTGCTTCTGGGTCCCTGGCTAGGCTTCCACAGCTGGTCAGGGCACCCCCTTACCCCATCCCAGTCAAGGAGCCCCCCTACCCCATCTCAGTCAAGGATGCCCCCACACCCCATCCCAGTCAAGGAGCCGGCGGGCTGTGGACTCCCTCGTGGGGCTGGTTTGGCAGACAGACTGCAGTCCAAGACAGTGCAGGGGACGCTGTGGGCCCCCTTCCAACCCACACGCTGCCGGCTCACTCCAGGGAGGTAGCTTAGTGACGGACCATTGCAAACTGGATTTGTGTTTAATTTATTTTGACTTGTGATGTATGCTCAAAACAGAAGGCAAGAAGCCAGTTCCACTGAGGGGTGTGTATATTTCCGAGCTTCTTGTTATAGCAGTTTTTCTCTACTGCCAAGAAGAGCATCCGAGGTTGGTGGTGACTTTCCAACTATTTAAACTGGGAAAGTAGATTCCAAGGCATTCCAAACGCGGTACTGCTGCTTTCTTAGCTACTGATCTCTGAATTTTAAAATAAAATGTACTCTTTGGTTTTAAGCATTACTTGGAGATGTCACAATAACAAATGAAGTGGGGTAGGGGTGGTGAGAATGATTTCATAACTGAGTACAAAGCCCCCCAAAACCAAAAAAGAAGCCATATAGGAGATAGTGCCCACCCCACAGGGTGGCCATCTGTAGACGTTTTTCTCAGTGAAAACCTGCCAATTTTTTTTTTTTTTTTTTTTTTTACTGTTGGTCTTTCTGTCTCACACATATAATCCTGTGTAAGTGGGAATGCGGCAACCCCCTACCTTACTGCTCTTTTCAGAGTGCGCCATCAAGGAGGAGGGGTAGCCTGTTCTATAAGAATTGAGGCCCAGATTTCAATCTACAGAATGTGTGTGTGACAGGCCTTCAACTCAGAGTCGGCGGAGAGCATGTGTGGTCAAAAAAGTCACGCTTGGGTGATGTGGCCCGGCCTTGAGAGCACTCTTGTTACCTGAGGTAAGATGGGGCCGGGCCATCTGTGACAGTGCTGGCTGGCCGGTGACACTACAGGGTGGGGAGGACTCTGGGGAATGCCATGTGGCCTTGTGATTCCAATTTCCCTTCCTTCCAGGAGACCCCAGGGCCTGAGCAGCGTTTTAAACAACGAGATTGCAGTTGATGAAGGGGACGTGAACACACTTCTGCATCCATTTGCTGGCGTCCACTCCTCAATTCCAACTTTTAACCAGGTCCAAGCTGAGCCCCGGATGTCTAGTTTTAGTGAGAACCAACAAGAACATTTTAGGATCTAGTATGAAACGGATTAGGAATAACATCTCCTAATGCCTACTTGAATCTCCTGAACAGCCAAGATTCTCAACATGTCCAGAACGTCGTTCAGATGATGACAATTGTATGTAGGGTTTTCGAGTCCACATGGAGTAGATGTGCCCAGACTGGTGGAGACGATGCAAACAAGTGTTTCGTTTTCTCCATCATTCACTTTCCTGCCAGCCTCAGTGTCTGCTCTGGGAGTGTAAACTGCAGCTAGCCCCTTTCTGTCTTTCTAACCCCTTGGCTGCCTTCAGATCAGCTAGGTTCTCTGAAATTTTCTTTTTTATTTTAGGTTGTAGGTCATGGCCAGGCAATCATCTGTCTGCCCACATTTCATTCCAGGGGCCTGAAGGGGTGGAGCAGCCCCTGACTCACTCTTGGCCAGACAGAAGCCCATTTTGGGCTTTGGGTGTTTCCCACAAGCACAGTGTGGGACTCCCTGGCAAGTCCTTTTGTGTTCTCACCAAGGGTGGGAAAGAAGAAGCAAATTATTTGTGTAATCCCCAAAGCACATTTCTGAGACATGGCAGACAAATGCTGGGAGCCCTCTGCTTCCGACTCAGCATCAGATGCTGGGGTGTCCAAGGGATTTTGCCCATGTGGGTTGTGCACTGTTATGAACAGAACAAAGAGATCTGGCTGGGGAAGACATGAAAAATGGCAGAGCCCCTCCCGGACCGTAAACACGCCATGGCTTTGCCACCTCCACTCAAAAGGCTACCACTTTCATTGCTCTCCTAGCAAAGAAACCTTTCTTCAGAGCGAGTGGCGGGGTACAAAGGCAGAGTACAAAATGTGCGCACATCACAGTCCCTGCAATTCTGTTTGAACAAGCGTATTGATTGGGTCTGACCCTGTTACATTTTTTCTCTATTATTTGAAAAGGTGCATCTAAGTGTAGTGAATTGAACCGGCGGAGCTGAACTTTCAATGAAAACTTCTCAAGGTATTTTTTTAGTTCAAAGCTTTTGAATTTTAAAGGGCATTTTTAATATGAGTCTGTTGAGTATTCTCTGCCACAGCCCAATAAGGGATGTTAAATGCAGATGAGGTTGGAGCAGGGTGAGGAAGGGAGCGGACCATGCAGGGGAGGGTGCTGACCAGCCCAGGAAGGTCTGGGTTTTGGGGAGAAAGGCTCAGCCCCATGCTTTGGAGCAGCTAAAAGGGACCTCTCTGAGCACTAGGGCAACTGCTTAGCGACAGGGAAGAGGCTTCACAGCTGAACTTGAAGACTTGCACTGGGAGAGCCGGGAAGTACTTGCTGAGGGCTTCTCTAACAGAAGAGGGTTTTGTCCTCATGCATAAGGGCCTCCTTGCTGCTCACTGTCTCTCACATTCTGCCCTAGAGCTGGGAAGGAACATGGGAGACAGAGTCTCTTGGCTGAGCTCACAGAGTCAGATAGGAAGCTGCTGTAAATTTCTAGTCACTTACATCCTCCAGCCCCCAGTGGACCTCGCTGATCAGTTGCAGATGCTTTCCCTCAGAGCCCTGAGCTGCATCTCAATTCTTAACTGATTTCCTATCTTTGGATTTGGAGGTGTTGCTGGTTGTGTGGACCATGGCAGCAGTCCCTTTCACCTTCCTGGCCCAGGACCCTGGAACTGTCGACCAAGTCTCTTCCCACATGGAAGGAGGCTTTTTTTGGTGCACTGAGGGTGTACAGCCCCTTTTGACTGAGCTCCTGGCTCATGCTGGTCTGAGTCTCTTTTTGCCAAGACCAGCTCAGCCGTAGAGACCCTAACCCAGGTGGTGCTGAAGGAATTAAGAAACAGACACAGAGATAGAAAGTAAAAGGTGGGCGATCAGATCAGGGCATCAGGGGTCTCCCAGCATTTCCAGCTGAGAGCCCGGAGCAGACTCTGACCCACGTATTTATTCTTTACTGTCAGTGACAAGTTTTACAAGTGGATGCTCTGTGTTCTTTCATTGGTTAAAGGTAAACTAACCAGGCAGCTAGTGTATATTTACTATAGGTTAAAGATAAACTAGAAATCATACTTTACAAAGGAACAATTGAGGCAAAGTTACATATCTTGTGTTCAAAGAACTAATTCATCTGGTGTGATACATATTCATATTGGTTACTGTTTTGTAATGCTTTGAGCAATTTTCTGCTTTGGGGTGCAGTTTTCTGCTTTGATGGGCCGACTAGGTTTCCTTTGCTGCCGCTCTCAGCAAACAATATGATACATCACACATGTCAGAATTTGCTCTCAGTATCTGCTGCCCCTTGAGGCCCCTTGGGCCTGGAAAGCACCTCCTTCCTAGACCCAGAATTTGGGTTCAGAGGCAGCGTCATCCATGGAAGGAGCTGGAAAGTCAGGTCCTGCACCAAGAGAACCCAGGGCTTGGACATTCCAGCGAAATCCTTTCTCCAGCCTAGAAGACAGAGGCTCAGAGGAGCATAGTAGGGTCAGAATCACAGTAAAAAGCAGTTCTCTGGGTCCCTCTCTGCCCACAACTGTGGGAACATCAGACCCCCAGAGTCCTCTTAACTTGTTCTGGGTGCCTCCGGAGGTGTTCCATATATGCTCTGAAATCCATTTTCTTGGCTGTCACTTTTAGGACTTTCTGCTGTTACCTGTGTTTCTTGGGGCCACACTAGCTATTAGGCAAAATGAGGTCCCAGTGACAGTAGTGACTCAGATTTCATGGCCTCTGCCTCCTTCTGTTCACCACAGGTGTCTTCTGCTGTCGTCTCACCTGGTCATTCCTGGGACCCCCAGACTTTCCTCACATGACTCACAACTGTCCTCTCAAGGTTAACTTCTTCCACTTGCAGCTACTTGATGCCTTCTGGCCATAAAGCCACTCGTGAAGTCTGGAGCAGGCTGGTTCTGCCACTGAGGCTCTGCTGATATCAGCTGGTCTCGCTTACTACTTGGGCCAAAGTGTGGCCTGGACATCCACAGGTCCCAATAATGGCCACTCATGCTTATAATTACTTACAAATTATACTTATAATTTATACTCATAATTTAGTATATAATCCTCAAGTATTATAAGTTAATACTTATAATAAGGGATGTTAAATGCAGATGAGGTTGGAGTATTATAAGTTAATACTAGAGGATTATATACTAAATTATAATTACTTACAAATTATAATTTATACTCATAATTTAGTATGTAATCCTCAAGTATTAACTAATTTAGAGGAAAACTTGCTCACCAAAAGGTGATAATCTCCTTGCAAACTGGCAATTGCTTAGAGCACAAGCCTCACGAGATGCGATAGTTTCCATGACCCTTACCAACAAGAGAACTTCTGCAATGCGGTATCTGCCCCCATACACCTTGTCTTAGTAGCTAGCCTGTGGGTTTCTCCAGGGCCTTCTTTTGCTCAGTGCCCAGCTTATCACAGATACTGACTGTTTAGGGAAGGTAAGGTTGGAGTAAGCTGGGGGAACTGCGGTGTCTACTTCTGCCTCCCACTTCCCCACTTCTCACTATTCCGGGAGAGCTGGCCCTGGGGCAGCAATGCAGAAGCCCAGGGAAGCTTCTGATAGATGGAACACATGTGAGCCTATAATGGATGCACTGAGCTTGGTACCGGGTTGGGGGGTGATGGTGGAGGCGCGTGGGAGTGCACAGTCGTGGTTAATTACACACCAGCATCTCTTCCAGCTCCCAGGAACTCTCCCATCACTGATGAATATAGTCCATACCTGAAGCTCCACTAACCTCAGGTCGGAATAATTTTTCAGGTGCTTATTATGGATAATAATTCTGGTTACATTTAGTGCTGTTTATGTATCAGGCATATTTTTACCTACCTATGTTACTCTCTGTGGCAGATACAGTAACTATAGACAGATATCCATGTGTTCCTCCCTGTCATGTAAATTCAGGCAAGGCCATATGTCCAGCTCTGGACAGTGGACCACAAGTCGACGTGAAATGTGTCATTTTGGGGCTGAAGCATTTAAGAACCAGTGCACTGTCTCTAGCTTTCTCTTGCCCTGCAGTGGCCACTTAGAAGCCACATATTTCGGAGAGTGGAACCGCAAGACACAAACTGACTTGCCCTAACTCTCCATTTTGGAAGGGAACTGCCTGGGAGAGGCCCCAGGATCCACAGCTAACTTTGCATGGGTGAGAAATTAACTTTGATATGTTCGTCTCCTGGGACTTTAGGGTTTATTTTCTACCATAGCATAGTCTAGACTTCCCAGACTCTAGGTATTATTATTCCCATATTATAGATGAGAAAACTGAGGCATGATGGTCTAGAAAGTAACAGAGTTGAAACTTGAGCCTGTATCTCTCTGACTCCAGGGAGCTTTTAACCACTACATTGACTGCTGTTACCTTGGAGGAAAAATAAAAAGAGAGTGAGAGAGAAGAGTTTCCTGGGGACTTATGGGAAGATTTTGATGGGGAAAGGGATGATGGTCCTATAGAGCTGGATTCTGGGTCCTTTGAAAAAGAATTATTTCTGGTGAAATCAGTGAGGATACAGACAGCCTGAAGAGAAACAGCTTTGCAAAAGTGCCTGCATCGGTGCCTACTGTGTGATGAATGGAAACTCCTCTGTGGCTGTGATCTGGCTACGATCTGACAGTGATCATGGCTGGGGGGCACCTTGGAGAGGTGTTACTTTGGCACACTTGACCCAGCCTTAAGTCTTCGGGCTTCAGGACTCAGACACCAGATTTGTCAGCACTAAGAGTGGGGCTGTCTCTCAGGGCTACAGTCACACTGACCAGGCTTGGGAGACAGATGGAGAAAACTGGATGATAACCCAATTTTTTTTTTGTTCACTGTATTATCCCTTCTACCCAGAACAATGTCAGCCACAAAGAGGGTGCTAAGAAATAATTTGTTCAACGAATGAATAAATGAATGAAGTGGAGGCCTGTTGGACAGAGAGCCCTCTCTATTTTTGGGATGACTTTGCCTATCTCTGCCCGGCTCTGTTATGTGTTTTATACGGTAGACCCCAGAGAGCATCCCTCACTCTCTCATTTTTAAGTTCCTTGAGTAGTAGATAACAGCAGGGACTGTGGAATTCCAATCTACTCATGTTAACTCTGTGACTAACTTAAATGCAGGTAAATGATAACCAATATGTATATTTTTTTCTGATGCTTCCCATGGGGCTGAGAACTGTTCTTAGCATTTTCTGTGGACTAACTCATTTAATTTTCACAACAGCTCTACTGAGGTAGGCAAGCCACTGGACTTCTGTAAGCTTCTGTATCCTCTCCTGAAGCATGGACACAATAGGGCCTATCCTCAACGGTTCATTTTGAGAACAAAGGAGGTAGTCCTCACATAGTCCCTGGCCTGGGAGCACTCAAGAAACGTTCACCGTGTTGGTTTTGCCCTTAGGGATGCAGGGCTCGACGTGGTTCTTCCACATTTAAACCCTGTCTTCTTTCCTGACTGGGCAGCGTAAACAGGTTTGGGGGCATCTACTATCCCCCCACCCCTGTCTTCTGCCTCCACCCTCTGTCTTCCATTTCGGACAGTTACGTGCTGTGGGTAAAGTGATGGTCTTGGGCTTTTGAAGTTGGGGTTTGCAAGGCCAGACCATGCCAGGCTGCCCCCATGAGCTCTCCAGGTGCGGAGGACAGCCAAGTCCTCGGAGGCTGCCCCTGCAGCCCTGTGGCTGTTCACCCGTCAGCAGATCAACCTGTGTGCCTCGCTTTGATGTGAGTCCTCAGACTGGAGCCTCGTGGCCCGCTCTGAGAACCCGAGCTTTGAAGTTGGCCTATAAACTGAGCTTTCAGGAAAAAAGTTGTCTGTTGTGCCTCAGAGCACGGCCGGGCCCTATAAAGGCACACGGAGTGCCATGAACACCTGATGAATAATTCTTTTTGGGCCCAAGAAAGATTCATTCCATTTAAAGGAGAGGAAAATTCCCTTGACCTTTTCATTGAAGTTCTGGGGGTGTGGGTGGGGGGGCACTTGGAGAGGGTTTTTGTGTCTTCTCGCTAAAGCCACATGGGGCAGGCAGGTTGTCTCTAAGAGCTGAGCTCCAGTGACTGCTCCAAAGGGCTTCCTATCCCTGACTCCTGACCCTAGGTCGGCTCAGCCAACACCCTCTTCACACTCCCTGCTTCCGGCCATGACTGAGGGAGATGACTATGTCCTCTCCCAGAAGGAGGGGCCTCTGCCCTCTCCACACCAAAGCATGCTGGAAATGGCAAGGCTTACCGGCTCTGCTACTTTCTTTTTCTTCCAGGGCCTGGCGTGGCGAAGGGGTGAGGCAGATATGAATGTGCTCTGGATTTCTCAACTGAAGGAGCCCCCAAAACAGGCTGACAGTCGTCGAACACTTACTCTGCCAGGCCCTCGGCTAGGCCTTCTTTTGTGCATGACCAGATAATAGGATGTAAGTTTGTGTGTAGTTTTATGAGACATTTCTTTCTCTTTTTTTGGAGACGGAGTCTCTCTGTGTCGCCCAGGCCGGAGTGGGCAGTGGTGTGATCTTAGCTCACTGCAACCACTGCCTCTCGAGTTCAAGCAATTCTCCTGCCTGAGTCTCCCGAGTAGCTGGAATTACAGGTGCATGCCACCATGCACAGCTAATTTTTGTAATTTTAGTAGAGATGAGGTTTTACCATGTTGGCCAGGTCAGGTGTTGAGCTCCTGACCTCAGGTGATCCGCTTGCCTTGGTCTCCCAAAGCGCTGAGATTACAGGCATGATCCAACACCTTACGTTATGGCAAAATGTAACATACATATAGAAGGTACACACACACACAAAGTTCAGCTCAGTGAGTGATCAGAAGACAAACACCTGCATAACCGCTCTTCAGTCGAGAAATAGCAGTGTGCCAGGGTGCTGGCAGCCCTGGTCTTGCCCCTGTCTGCTCAGGAGGCCCTCCCACTCCTGCAAAGGATAATAAGCACTCCGTGGACTTTTGTGGCAACTACTTACTTGCTGTTCTTTAGAGTGTTATTAAGTGGACATCACAAAATACAGTAGCTTAGTTTGATTTGTTTTCTGAAATTTCTACAAATAGAATAATTTTCCCAAATAGAAATTCCTTCGTGTCCAATTTTATTTTCATTAAACATCATTTATATTTATTTGTGTTGCATGTAACTATGTTTCACTCATTTTTGCTGCTGTACACTATAGTATTCCACTGCTTGGATATTCAACAATTACCAATCTGTTTTATTGTTGAAGGACATTTGGGATTTTCCAGTTAAGAACTATTACAAATAATGCTGCTATTAACATTTCTATGCATATCTGTTGGTGTGCATGCAATCATTTCTTTTGGTACATACCTAAGTGTAGAGGTGTTAGGTCAGAGGATAAGCATATCTTCACATTAGACAGAAAATGCCACACTGTTTTCCAACGTAGTGGTACTAATTTATGCTCCCACCATCACTATATGAGTAGTTATCCATCCTCACTGTAGCAGCCAGCTTCTGAGATGGCCCCCAAAGATCCTCACCTCTATGTAATCCCCTCTTTTTAGGTGTGGGCTAGAGCTAGTAACACTTCTTCTGCATAGGATGTGACAGAAGGTAATGGATGTCACTTTCAAGATGAGGTTATAAAAAGGCATCGATCTTGAGCACCCTCTCTTGCATCCTCACCTGCTTACTTCGAGGGAAGCCCTGTCGTGAGCTAGTGGAAGGAGGTCTACCCAGCAAGGAACGGACATCTGACCAAGCCAGTGAGGACCTGAGACCTGCTGCAACCACATGAGAGAGCTTGCAAGTGAGTCCTCCCCTAGTCAAGTCTTGGGTGACTGCAGTCCTAGCTTACACCTCCATTACAGCCTTGTGGGAGACCCTGAGCCAGACACTCAGCTAAGCCCCAATTCCTGACACATGGAAATGGTGAGATAATAAATGTTTGTTGTTTTAGGCCATCAAGTTTCGAGGTAATTTGTTACACAGCTGCAGATAATATACCCACCAAAACTTTTCGTTATTTTAAAATTTTAGTCCATTTGATGAGTATGAAGTGAGCTTAACTAGCATCTTCCTGACCATTAACAAAGTTGAGAAGCTTTTTAAATGTTCCTTGACCACTTGGATTTCCTTTTTCGTAAAGCGCCTGTCGTGTTGCCATTGTTCTATTGAGTTGCATATCTTTTTCTTAGTGATTTGTGGGGATTCTGGAGTTCTAGGGTAGCCAGGGTTACCCCTAGAAAACAGAGCCTGAGGCCAGGGCTTGCAGGCCGATTGTTTATTTGGGAATGTCCTAGGAAATCACAGTGGAAAGGAGAGGAAACCAGTTGAAGAGTGACTTCTTGAGAGTTGGTCGCTGGTGTGGGAAACTTGGACTCAGTCTCACTGAGACCTTCCTTCTGAGGGGCCATGTAAAATGTGCCTCAAAATTATCCACCCAAGATATGAAAGAAGGGAGCACTTATCCTCTAGCTCAGGGCCCCCAGTGACCAAGGGGTCCCCATGGGTGTTAAGCCCCTCACTTTTCCAGGTCATACACGTGTGAGTGATTCCCACATGAACCCCACACTGGGGCCGCTGAGAAGTCCTGGGGCAGAGGGTGAAGATACCTTCCTGCAGCAGCGATAGCCTTGGCATTTGCAGAGGAAAATGTGGGGGAGGATGGAGGATGTGGGTTGGAGCACGGAAAGTATCTGCTCCACAGCCTCTTAGGGATTACATGCAAATATCTTCTCTCCTCTGTGGCTTGCTTTTCCAGTCCCTTCATTGTGTCTTGATAAATAGACACTACTAATTTTAAGGTAGTAGAGTTGATAAACTTTTCCATTATAGTTTGTGGGGTTTCGTATCCCGTTTAAAAAGTCCTGTAGTGGCTGGGCGTGGTGATTCACGCCTGTAATATCAGCAGTTTGGGAGGCTGAAGCGGGCAGATCACCTGAGATCAGGAGTTTGAGACCAGCCTCACCAACATGGAAAAACCCCTGTCTTTACTAAAAATACAAAAATTAGCTGGGGGTGGTGGCAGGCACCTGTAATCCCAGCTACTGGGGAGGCTGAGGCAGGAGAATTGCTTGAACCTGGGAGACAAGGTGAGGTTGCGGTGAGCCAAGATCGTGCCACTGCACTCCAGCCTGGGTGACAAAGCTAAACTCCATCTCAAAAAAAAAAAAAATGTCCTGTATTTAAGTCATAAGAATGTTCTCCTGTGAGATATTCTAGGATCTTTATTGTTTTGCCTTTTACAGATCTACAGTTCACCTGGAATTGATTTTTAGGTAAAGGTGGGAAGTGGGTATCAGGTTTCATTTTTTCCATATAGATAACCAGCTTACTGAAGAATCTATTACTTCCTACTGCTATAGAATGCCACCTTTGTCATAAATCAAATATATATGTATGTGAATCTATTTCTGGGTTCTTTTTTTCTATTCTATTGTCTATTTGTCCAGTTTGCCAATATCACAATATTTTAATTACTGGAGCTCATAGTAAGTTTTGATACCCAGAAAAGCAAGGCTTCTATCGATCTTGTTCTTATTCTTCACAAGTGTCTTGATTAATTTTGGTCTTTGCTTTTCCTTATAAATTTCAGAGTCAGTTTGCTAAGTCTTCCCCACCACTTTCCACTGGATTTTGAGCTGTATTGCATTTAGATGACTTTAGAGCAAACTGCATCTCTACAATACTGAGTCTCCTAATCCATGAGCATGGATTCTAATCCATTCAGTCTCCTAATCCACAAACACGGAATCCTAATCCACTCATTTATTTAGGCCTTTAAAATTTTCTCTCCAAAAGGTTTTATTTTTATTTTATTTATTTAGAGGTGAGGGTCTCGCTCTGTCACCCAGGCTAGAGTGCAGTGGCATGATCATAGCTCACTGCAGCCTCAAACTCCTGGACTCAAGGGATCCACCCACCACAGCCTCCCAAGTAGCTGGGATTACAAGCCACCATACTCAGCCCCCAAAATGTTTTATAGAAAAAAATGCATTTTGCTTTTATCCGTGGTGGATAAGACTGCTTTGAACCAACTTTTCTGCTGAGAATGAGGAGAAAACCAAGCTAAGATTTAAAAAAACATATCTGAAGCATTGGAGAGCATTTGAAGCATTGGTATCAATGCAGTGAAAATTTGTGGAGCCAAGATCCAGAGGAAGGGAAGAAAGGTAGGGGGCATAAGCTCAGCATTTGATGCCACTTTTCTCCTCAGGTGGATTGCCTCGCCTATAAAGCTGTGGCTGAGAGTCTGAGAAACTGCTCAGCAGCAGTTCGACTCCAAGCTTTGATAGGCTCCCATAGTTGCACCCTGTTCCTATGACTAACAGTCAGCCAAGGACCCACACTGGTATCTTTGTACAGATTTGGGGGCTCTAGAGTTCCTTTATCTCCAGTACTCTTTCCTTCAAATCCCAGTCACCTTGACAGCCCTCAGTGCTGATTGTTTCTTTTGCCCAGTGAGATTGTTGCCACTTCAGTTTGGACTTGTTTCCTTTGCAGTGGTTTGGAAGTGGCCTAAGGAAGAAATCTGGCTTGAACGTAGGACTCACCTCATGTGCTTCCCTTCTCTCAATGATCATAAGTCCTGTGTGAGTTGGCCAGCACAAATGTCTTTACTTTTATTCTTAAAGGATATTTTCACTGGGTATAGAATTCTGAGTTGGTGGTTATTTTTTTTCAGTGCTTTGAAGGTATCACTATTTCTGGTTTTGGCTGTTTGCAAGCTCAAAGCTGAGTTTCAAGTTTACTACATTAACTATGTGGGCCTCAGTTTTCTGGAGAGATCTTTTATTTCTAATATATTAATTCTTGTGGAAATGGCTTCATGTGGTTTGAGGAGACTGTCAGGCAAAATTGCCATATAAAACTTCAGCCTTAGGAGGCAACATCCTTGTGCTGATAATGGCACAAGAGGCCCTGTTTTCAGTGGGAGTTTTGCTCTTGTTGTCTGGGCTGAAGTGCAATGATGCATTTTTGGCTCACTGCAGCCTCCACTTCCTGGGTTCAAGTGATTCTCTTGCCTCAGCCTCCTCAGTAGCTGGGACTACAGGTATGTGCCACCACACCTGGCTAATTTTGTATTTTTACTAGAGACAGTGTTTCTCCATGTTGGTCAGGTTGGTCTCGAACTCCCGACCTCAGGTGATCCACCCGCCTCGGCCTCCCAAAGTGCTGGGATTACAGGGGTGAGCCACCACACCCGGCCCTTGAAGCAGTTTTGAAGGCAATAAACAGCAGTGTGGGAGTTGGAGAGAGCAGGGAAGGTGCTGTTCGGTAATGGTGGTGGACATACCTTGTGAGGGACATACAGGAGGTATTCCTTGGGTTTTTCCTATGTCAGAAATAATGCTGAAGATGCTTTCTGAGAGTAGGGTGGGAGGCTGAAGTTCAGAAATGAAGCCAGTGGGGATTCAAGCCATAGTAATTTGGGTGTTAAAGTTAATGTGAACTTCTAGTTTAGAGACAGAATAGTGAAGTCATTTCTTCTCTTGGTAATCACTCAAAAGCAACAGAAAATGAGAAACAGAAGTGCAAACTCCAGCTTCAACAAAACTAGGAGACATCTGAAACTCTTAACTCTAAAATAGGTGAGAGCTGAAAAGGCAGTGAATATCAAGTGAGAATACAGGAGGATGGCCGCTTGTGCAGGGTCTGAGTAAGCTAACTAGAGTATTTTCCTTAAGTGAAGTGATCTGTAGGAGCAGTCTGTCAGAGTGGCAAGGACAAAAAGAGACCTGGCATTCTGACAGCCCTATAATGCCTGATCTTCATTGTCAGAGTTACAGTGGTTCCCACAACCCTGAATCATGAAAGAAATTTCTGCTACCCTGACCACTGTCCAACAGGAAAATCCTGCAAATACCTGGGAAGAATGTCATTTAAAGATGAGTCATCAGTTTTTCCCATCTAGGCAATTCCCTCCTAAAAATGAGATTTTTTTTTTTTTTTTAAAGAACAAACAAAAAACTTACTTTTTTAAGAGATAAGGTCTCACTCTGTTTCCCAGCCTGGAGTACAGTGGTGCATTCATAGCTCTTTGCAGCCTCAAACTCCTGGGCTCAAGTCATCCTCCCATCTCAGCTTCCTGAATAGCTGGAACTACAGACATGCACCACCACACCCAGCCAAGAGTTCATTCGTGACTCCTCTCTTACATGCTATATCAAATCTTTAAGCAAATACTGTTGACTCTATCATCAAAATATATCCAGAATCTATTTCTCACTACTCCCATTACCATCCTAGTCCAAGCCCTTGGGCTCACCTAGAATATTGTCATAATCTCATTTTCACAGTTGGCTTCCCAAGGTTTTTTTTTTTTTTTAATTAAGCTGCAGCTTAAGCAATATTAGATCATGTCACACTAATAAAAAGAATCTGCAAGTTCTTCTAATTCTCCTCAGAATAAAACTAAAAGTTCATATTGGAGCTTTAATGATCTTAATTTCTGCTGTCTCTTTGAACTCATAACCCTCTGCTGACCCTAGCTTATTATTTTCATTACATCTCTTAACCCTGTTTTAATATTTAGCACCATCTGGCATATATATGTCATATATTTTATACATACATGTGTGTATGTATATGTGTGTGTGTGTGTGTGTATATATATATATAGAGAGAGAGAGAGAGACAGAGACAGAGACAGAGACAGAGACAGTGACAGTGTTTGTTGTATCTCCCCTCCACTAGAGTCTAAGCTTCATTAAAGCAGGGTCTGATTTTGTTTGCTGTTGTACTCCCTGCCTAAGACTGCCTGGCACATAGCAGGTGCTCAATAAATAATTGCAGTTAATCAGACAATTAAAAAAATAAAAGCTAGTGTGGGCTCTGTATGAGGATATAATAGAGAGAAAAATAAATGGCAGATGAAAAACACTCTCCAGAAAAATACTGCTTCAAAATAAAATTATGATAAAATATTTTACAATGACCTTAATATCTTAATGAAAGATTCATCTTTATAAGAACATACATCAGAAATAGAAGATAAGGCCAAGCACGGTGACTCATGCCTGTAATCCCAGCATTTTGGGAGGCTGAGGGTGGATCACTTGAGGCCAGGAGTTTGAGACTAGCCTGGCCAACATGGAGAAACTCTACCTCTACTAATAATACAAAAATTAGCTGGGTTTGGTTGAGCGCACCTGTAATCCCAGCCACTTGGGAGGTTGAAGCAGGAGAATCACTTGGACTTGGGAGGCGGAGCTTGCAGTGAGCCGAGATGGTGCCACTGCCCTCCAGCCTGAGTGACAGAGTGAAACCGTGTCTCAACCGCCCCCCTCAAAAAAAGATACAATGAAATGACAAAGAATGAAATGTGAGCTGGCAGAACTCAGGAAATTAAAAAATAATTGTAAAATGGGAATGCTGGGGTATACAGTGTTTGAATCATGTTAAAAGGAATAAGAAACAGGAATTATAAAGAAAAATAACGTGAGAGATAGGAAATGCACATGCAATAATTGGCGTTCCTAAAGTAGAAAACTTCCATTTTCTATTTTTATAGTTGAAAGCACTGAGAAACTTTGCTCACATGAAAAAAAGTCAATAATAGATTTTAGAAATGTCAATCTTCTGAACTCTTAGGCCAAAAATCCTAGTAATCTTTCATCAAAATTTATTTTTAATAATTAGCTGACAATTCGCTTGTCTCCTAGTTTCATTGAGGGCATCTGGCAGATGACAGAAACCATCTGACTTGCAAAGGGAGTCATTCAGGCCTCAAGATCAACATGAATGTTTCAAATTGTCCCTTTGTTTGGAGCCATGAAATGTTTTATTCCCCGGGACAATTAAACACAGTAGGCTGGCATGGCTGAGAGGTATTGCCTTTCCTCTAGTGGGAGAAAGGTTGTGAGATGAGAGGTAGTTGTTTTAAGGCAGGTCAATTTAGGAACAAATACACATGGAGGTACAGGATTGGGAAATTCTCTAGTTAACCCCTTCATGTACTTAGAAGCGTATATATCCTACTGGTTAACAATGCTAAGTACTGTTAACAGATCAAGGGAAGAATTTTGAAGTTCTTATGTTTTAGGAAAATGTCAATAATTGATTTGATGAAAGTTTTCAGTGCTCTTGTGTCAAGGGTGGGTAGAAGCCACATTGGAGTAGATTGAGGAGGCTGGGGATGGAAGAAATAGAAGCAGTAATAAAAAACTTACTAAAATTAGACACGGAAGATGAGAGAATTACAGCCAATGTAGGCGGTACCTAGGAGCAACTGCTTCTTTTTTTTTTTTAAAAGATAAGAAATACTTGAACAAATGCTGACAGAAAAGGGTCAACAGATTAAGGGAGAGGCTGAAGACTTGGGAGATAATAAGCATGGTTTACAAGATTAACAGTAGGTTGGGTGCAGTGGTTCACACCTGTAATCCCAACACTATGGGAGGCTAAGGCAGGAGGAACACTTGAGGCCAGGAGTTCAAGACCAGCCTGGGCAACATAGCCAGACCTTGTCTCTACAAATTAAAATATTAGCCAGGTATGATGGCACACATCTGTGGTCTTAGTTACTCAGGAGGCTGAGGTGGGAGGATTGCTTGAGCCCTCAAGTTTAAAGCCATGACCATGATCATGCCACTGCACTCCAGCTTGGGTGACAGAGCAGGACTCTGTCTCAGGGCAGGGGGGCGAGGAGGAAACAGTGGCCAGCACTTATTGATCACTTATCTGTCCACTACGCTTTTTGCACATTTTACCTAAGTCTCACAATAACTATGGAAGGGGGTTACTGTTACTATCCTCATTTTACTGACCCAGAAAGGAGACCCAGAGATCAACTTATGCTCAAGGTCACTGAGTTTAGCCCTGTGGTAGAGATGGAATGTCACAACCTAGAGCACAGAACATTTGTCTATGGCTGTGGATTCAGTAAGTGACGTTCAGGCAACTTGTGTCTGAAGGTCTCTATTTCTATGTAAGATAGAAAGCAAGGACATACTGCGAATGCAGGAAAAGAGGGTAACAAGTTTCAGAGTAGTTTTACATAGAATGGAGAGCTAACTAGAGAAAATAGGGTTATGGGCAGTGTTGAGGTAAGTTAAAATCAATTTTTACTAATATGAATTTATATATTTGGTGGTCTTTCTCCAGAAATAACTGGTGAAGGTAGGAGCACTTGGATACATCTAGGGATGGAAATTTTCCAGGAAGGCGTGACATTTAGGGAGGGTCATTTGGGTTAACAATCATGATACTGAACTGATAGCCTAGATAGGACTTACAAAGGAGGTGGAAACAGACTATGACCTAACATAGAACAAGTATAAAGGAAGAATTGGTTAGAAGAGAGTTTTTTTATTTAGTGATGTTAGAGGTTGTTTTGGGATATTGCAAGTATACAGGATGTGGTTGTGGTGGAGAAAAGTAATGGAATCAAAGGCCTGTGCATAAGTAGTCACTGAAGCTAACCAGGTAGCTGAAATTTATTTCCCCCTAATTTACTCAAAGAATGTGACCTTTCCGCTCTCAAACTATGGTTCAGGTATTCCAGACTTTTTTTCTGTACCTTCAATTCCCCTAGATTTAAAAAATTATACTAGAGGACTTTTGCCTATTAATACAAACAGCATTGCAATCTGAAAACATTCTTTTCAATAGACTGTTAGGTTACGGGTACAAGTAAACACTTGGGTATCAGCAATCATTTAAAATAAGTGTATTTCAGGTATTAAATTATGAATCATATGGAAAAGTTGCCAATAAACTTTCCACTGAATAGTGTTTCACAGCACAAAAGTAATCTGTATTTTCCTGATATTTTTATTTTTCTGATACTTTTTTAGTATGGACACCAAGACAGGTTGACATCAGTTGTCTTCTAATTTTTTTCCCATTTGACTTAAAAGTCCTGCATGTTCATGCTTAAAAGATAGCATGATGTTGTTTAATGGGTGCCAGGAAACCAGGCCACATGGACCAACAGACCTAAATTCAACCCTGAATTTTGTTAACAACACCCAATACATGAATTAATTGAAATCTGGATTTCTCTATACGGAGATGAAAATACTCTTAAAAACCGTAATACTCATCTCTATCCCATTCTTAAATAAAAATCAATCTTCACTTTTGACTTAGTTATAATAAGCAATCCTAGACATCTGAAAATCAGTGGGCATTGAATAAAGCCAGACTTTTTCAAAGCAAGTATTTGTTAAATGTTATACGTATTGTCTACCATCAACTAATTGAATATTTTACTATAAAGGTAGCACCTATTTTTCAAAGATGAGAGGAATTTTAAATTTGGGGTCTGATATATGAAATATACTGCAAGATGGAGTCTATCAACCAGAAATCACCTGTTCTAGTTGTTAAATTTCTTTAACACATTCTAAATTTCAGAGTGACAAAAGAGTAATTTTGAAAAACTCCAACACTCCAAATATGTTCTTTAAGTATCTAGATGTATGATAGTTCAGCTCACAAACAGGTTTGACTAAAGCCTTTTAACTTGTTCGTTATAAACATTAAGAATTTGGACTCAATTATCCAAAGATCCATTTAGCTCATAATGCAATCTGTGTTAATCAGCTGTACAAATCAACCATGTAATAGCAGTCAGATGATTCTATTCTCACATCAACAGAAATAGTAATAAAATTAGAAAGTAATAGTTTTTAGTAATTAATAAAATAGCACTGGAATAAAATAAGAATTTCTTGTTTCAGCTTCTTATCAGTAAGCCTGTTCCTCATTTGTAGATGGGGATAAAGGTATCACAGTCAAATATGGGAAACTGCTCTTTATTTAGACCTTTGGGACAAAATTAACTTTGGTCACATATTACTTAAAAAAAAAATCCAGTTTTACATATTTCTAAATATATAGGACTAAATGATCAGAGAAATAATTTCTTCTGTAAAAACTGGCCAAATTTTATCAAAAATCTAACATACAACGTAATTCAAATTATATAAAGACTAGTTGGGATCATAATATTCCAAATGTATGACAGTTGTGACTGCATCCTAACAGGTGTGAAAAGTACTTGCTCTCATGTTGCTTTGGTCCAGAAGAGTAGAGCTGACTTAGTAAGAAGAAACTAAGTACCTAATCATCTTTTGCCAAAATTAATTTAGACTGTGACTGGCAGCAGAAATATCCATGATGAATAGCTCTACTATAACAACAAAAATAAAAGAATACTTTTCATGAACATATCACAGTATCAAATACATTTTTTATAAGAGAAAAATATGAAGGAAATGATGAAATAGCTATCACAAATAAAAAGAAGGGTCTCCCCCATAAGGTGATGAAATTAGAGGGCTGATGATGATAATATGAAAGGAAGTTGAGTACTGTATTTATTTCTTATTTTATACAACTCTTACTCTTTACAAAAATGGTTATAGTCATGCCCATAAAAGTGTAACCCATGGCATTTGAAAGCAAACACTCTTTGTAATTATTTAAAAGGGCCTTTTTAAAAATTATAATACAAAGGTCTGTGCTCTATAAGCAGTCCTCCACTGTGCATTATAACAATAAGGCTTACTTTTAATACAAAGACTAAGTGTTTGGGAGTTATGAACCACTGGATTTAACAAACATCATTTTATAATTGCTTTTTGCATCTTTTTTGTTTTTGGGATCCTCCACTTCATCAGGGTGCTCAGCAGCTTGGAGTTCTTCAGCAGATTCTTCTTTCTCTGACTCTGAATCGCTTTCAGAGTCATCTGGACTTTCAGGATCAGGTGAATCATCATCATCGTCATCATCATCTCCAGCCACATCACCTTCTCCATCATGATCTTCTACCTAAAACATCAATCAACAGGCTCTTTAAAAAAATAAACATTAGTCAACACATAATCTGAGAAAGACCCTAAGTTCTGTCAGTCTTAGAAGCACTATGCTTTGTAGCCATTAGAACAACAGTTTTAAGATTTGAGTAGAATTTTAAGAAAGGGCTCTGGTCAGGCCCAATGGCTCACACCTGTGGCTGGGATTCCAGCTACTCAAAAGGCTGAAGGGGGAGGGTGGGGGACAGGAGGAGGGGACTGCTTGAGGCCAAAAGTTTGAGATCAAGCTGGACAACACAGACCCTATCTCTTAGAAAGAAAGAAAAAAAATATTAGCCAGACATGGTGGTGTGTGCCTGTAGTTCTAGCTACTCAGGAGGTTGAGGTGGGAGGATTGCTAGAGCCCAGGAGTTCCGGGCTATAGCGAGCTATGATCACACCACTGCATTCTAGCCTGTGTGACACAGCAAGACTCCATTTCTCTTTTTTTTTTTTGGAGACCAAGTCTCGCCCTGTCACGCAGGCTGGAGTGCAATGGCGTGATCTTGGCGCAATTTTGGCTAACTGCAGCCTCTACCTCCCTGGTTCAAACTATTCTCCTGCCTCAGCCTCCTGAGTAGCTGGGATTACAGGGGCCCACCACCACACTCAGCTATTTTTTTTTTGCATTTTTAGTAGAGATGGGGTTTCACCATGTTGGCCAGGCTGGTCTCAAACTCCTGACCTCATAATCCACTCACCTTGGCCTCCTTAAGTGCTGGGATTACAAGTGTGAGCCATCATGCCCAGGAAAGACTCCATTTATTTTATTTATTTTATTTATTTTATTTTTTTAAGAAAAAGAGATGGGGTTTCCCCATGTTGGCCAGGATGGTCTCAATCTCTTGACCTCGTGATCCGCCCACCTCGGCCTCCCAAAGTGCTGGTATTACAGGCGTGAGCCACCGCGCACGCACGGCCAAACTCCATTTCTTAAAAAAGAAAACAAGAGGGGAGGTGCTCTGAAGACCACACACCTATCTCCCCTCCCCTAGTTTGAAAACCACTGTATTATATTTTCCTGAAACAATTTTTTAAATTAATAAGGCATGTTAACCACTGACATTTATGTGGAAATCAGTTAACAACGTTTTGCACATTGTATTACTTTGGAGTAAGTAATAGTCACAAATAAATTTATTATATAAAAAGAGATCACTTAGGAAACAAGTGAAAAAAAAGCTCTCCTAAACCATTATTTTAAACTTACATGAAATATTTTACCTAACTTGTGAGCATATTGTTCATGCCTATTAAAAATGTGCCCTGGCCAGGAGTGGTGGCTCACGTCTGTAGTTCCAGTTCTTTGGGAGGTGGAGGCAGATGGGTCGCTTGAACCCAGGAGTTCAGGACCAGCCTGAGCAACTCTGTATTTACAAAAAATACAAAAACTGGCTAGGCGTGGTGATGCAGGCCTATAGTCCCAGGTCCTCAGGAGGCTGAGGTGGCAGTGAGACTGTGCCACTGTATCCAGCCTAGGTGACAGAGTGAGAACCTGTCTCAAAAAAGGGGGGAAGAAGGTGCTGTAATGATTAAGCAGAATTTACATGATTAGAAAACACATCTTAAAATCCTCAGAAACAGGCCAGGTGAGGTCTGGTGTGGTGGCTCATGGCTGTAATCCTAGCACTTTGGGAGGCCAAGGTGGGCGGACTGCCTGGGCTCAGGAGTTGAGACCAACCTCGGCAACCTGGTGAAACCCCATCTCTACTAAAATACAAAAAATTAGCTGGACGTGGTGGCGTGTGCCTATAGTCCCAGCTACTCAAGAGGCTGAGGCAAGAGAATTGCTTGAACCTGGGAGGTAGAGGTTGCAGTGAGCTGAGATCATGCCACTATACTCCAGTCTGGGCAACAGAGTGAGATTTTGCCTCAAAAAACAAACAAACAAAATAGGCCAGGTGTGATGGCTGAAACCTATAATGCCAGCACTTTGGGAGGCCAAGGTAGGTGGAGTTTGAGACCAGCCTGGCAACATGGTGAAACCTTATCTCTACAAAAAGTAGCTGGGTGTAATGGCAGACACCTGTAATCCCAGCTACTCGGGAGGCTGAGGCAGGAGAATCACTTGAACCCGAGAGGTGGAAGTTGCAGTGACCTGAGATCGCACCACTGCACTCCAGCCTGGGTGACAGAGTAAGATTCCATCTCAAAAAAAGCAAACAAATAAAAAACCAGCACAAAAATCCTTAGAAACATCTCTTCTATCTACAGAGACCAGTAGGGTATATACAATTATTTTTAAGATTAATTACATAAAGAAAGCTTTTTACATGGGATTCTTAATTGCTAGGGTAATCTAACAACAATAAATGATACCAAATTGAAAACTAATTATTTTCCCAATGAAAATAAGTTAATTACTACCTCACTGAAGCCAAGTCCACAATGTCGCCGATATCTTCCTGATAATTTACTGTCCATACTTTGCTGATATTGAGACTCCAGTTCTTCATTAATTTTCCTGTCTTCTTCCCCTAAATGTCCAGGATATTTTAGTTATGTTCCAAATTAGTAATTTACACACACAAAAAAACCATAATAGAGATGCTATTATGCTCATGGCTGATTTATCTGTTACTAATTTTACTATGAATTTTGAGAATAAATTTTTATACCATAGGTGGTTACCTAATAGACAATAAAATGCTGGATGTTGAGACAGCATAAATATCTAAGTTCTTTGGATATTAAGTGTTTTAGCTTACTTATAATATAGTAAGTGGATGTTCTCCTGAAAGTTTTTTCTTCTAGTCACCTAATAAAAACTCTCCAACAAACAGAATTATCTATCTTTCAACAAAAGCAATGCAAAAAGCTAGGCACTTCTGTTCAGCAAATGGCTAAATAAAATGGTCTTGTACTGGCTTTCCTTTATGCCTTTCTTTGCATATCAAGTTTATCAGAGCAACTTTTTTTTTTTTTCAGAAAAAGAGAGAAAAAGAGAAAAACAGCAAAAGAAAGAAAAAAAAGAATGAAAGAGAGAAAGAAAGAGGAAGAGAAAGAGGGAGAGAGAATGGGATTCTTGTTTTATTGCCCAGGCTAGAATGCAGTCTAAAAATGGGTATTAAAAAACTCTTTTATGCCAATAATTGTGCTTAACAATGGA
>CAUYQU010004619.1:0-15649 GCA_963574635.1 Cheracebus regulus
TCTCTACTAAAAATACAAAAATTAGATGAGTGTGGTGGCGGGTGGCTATAGTCCCAGCTACTCTCTAGGCTGACCTGGCATAATCACTTGAACCCAGGAGGTGGAGGTTGCAGTGAGCCAAGATCTTGCCACTGCACTCCAGCCTGGGCAATACAGTGAGATTCCATCTCAAAAAAAAAGAAGAAGAAATACTACAACAGAAATGAAAGCAATTTCTACAAATATGACATGACAGGAAAATCACAAAAAGCAAACCAGCTATGATTAAATTATGGTGGGCATGGTAGACTGAATACATGTAAGATAGGTGGTACTAGACACATTAATCTAGCAGAAAGAACAATTGCTAAACTATATCTGAATATCTAATAAGGAAGTATATAAAAAGTAATTGATGGCTACTTGAAACATAAAAATGTAAACAGTCAGAAAAACATTTAAAGTTACATGTCAGAATCTCATAACTGAGAAGTATTAGAAAAATGTAGATAATGTGAAATTCAAAGTAGCAGAATACCAATAGAGAAGGCAAGGTTTAATAAAGGTAATAGCCAGCCACAGTGGCTCACGCCTGTAGTCTCAGCATTTTGGGAGGCTGAGGCAGGCGGATCATCACGAGGTCAGGTGTTTGAGACCAGCCTGGTCAACCTGGAGAAACTAAAATTACAAAAATTAGCTGGGCGTGGTGGTGGGCGCCTGTAGTCCCAGCTACTCAGGAGGCTGAGGCAAGAGAATTGCTTTAACCCAGGAGGCGGAGGTTGCAGTGAGCCAAGATTGCGCCACTGCACTCCAGTCTGGGTGACAGAGCGAGACTCTATCTCAAAAAATAAATAAAAACAAAAGTAATAATCCTCTGTGCATCAAGAATATAAAAGACCACTCGGAAAACATAAGACCAAGTAAGTTTTTAACAACTAAAAATGAGATTAAAAAATTAAAATTATTTTTACAGAAGTTTATTTTTATGTATTTATTTATTTAAGACTAGAGTTTTGCTCTTGTTACCCAGGCTGGAGTGCAACGGCATGACCTCAGCTCACCGCAACCTCCGCCTCCCGGGTTCAAGTGATTCTCCTGCCTCAGCCTCCAAAGTAGCTGGGATTACAGGCATGTGCCACCATGCCTGGCTAATTTTGTATTTTTAGTAGAGACCAGGTTTCTCCATGTTGGTCAGGCTGGTCTTGAACTCCTGACCTCAGGTGATCTACCCGCCTTGGCCTCCCAAAGTGCTGGGATTACAGGCATCAGCCAATGCGCCTGGCCAGAAGGAGTTTATTATAGATCTAATTTTGAGAAAGTAGATGAGACCAGGATATTGAGGATGAGGGTGCTTGACAAGGTTTTGATATTACATTATGGGGCACCACTGACAAACTACGAAAATATACCTTAGTCTATGGTTACAGGGCCAACAGGGATGTCACTTGCCAAGACTGAGACTCTCTGGCTTAGACCAAAAAGATCTAAAATGCCGTAACACACAATAAATAGATAAAAATTTTAAATGCAAACCTTCAAACCAGAAGGTAGACACACGAGAGGTTCCAGCTGTTGCAAACTACTTACTTATCATTCCCTAACCACATTATGTTTTCTGCTACTGTCCTTGCAGTGTCTTGGCTTAATGTCCCTTCTTTATTTTTTGGAAACCTATTCTAATTGCTTCCATGCCCCACCACCTAAAGTTAGGTGTCCCTCCTGCAAAATGACTTTCCTTATAATCACTTATTCAATATCAAATTCTCAATGCTTTAACTTTAAAATACATAGCTTATATGGTATTTATTTAATTACATATCTCCCCTCTGCTCTTTGAGAACAAAGAAATTAACTGCCTTATTTATATGTATCCCCAACACCCAGCAAAGAACCATAAACATTATTGATACTTTCGAATGAAGACAGATTTTTTTTTAAATGATCAAATGAATGTGCTATCTATTCTCTTGTCGGAGGCATTATGCTTATTACTGAATCCCAGCATCTAGAACAACTCCTGACACACAGTAGGAACTCAGAAAAAAATGTTTTTTCAAGCAGGATACAGTGGCTCAAGCCTGTAATTCCAGAACTTTGAGAGGCTGAGATGAGAGGGTCACTTGAGCCCAGGAGTTTGAGATCAGCCTGAGCCACACAGGGAGACCCTGTCTCTACAAAAAATAAAAATATTAGCATAGTGGTGGGTATCTGTAGTCCCAGCTACTCAGGAGGATGAGGTGGGAAGATCACTTGAGACCAGGATTGGACACTGCAGTCACCTATGATTGACTACACTCCATGCAGAGTGAGACCCTGTCTCTGAAAAAAATAAAGACTTCATAGAAACATGAAAACGTTTGCAAGACAAAAATTCTTAAAACTGGCCAGGCACAGGCCGGGCGCAGTAGCTCACGCCTGTAATCCCAGCAGTCTGGGAGGCCAAGGCAGCCAGATTAAGAGGTCAAGAGATCAAGAGCATCCTCTGGCCAACATGGTGAAACCCCGTCTTTACTAAAAATACAAAAATTAGCTGGGTGTGGTGGTGCCCACCTGTAGTCCCAGCTACTCAGGAAGCTGAGGCAGGAGAATCGCTTGAACCCGGGAGGCGGTGGTTGCAGTGAGCTGAGATCGCGCCACTGCACTCCAGCCTGGCAACACAGCAACACTCCATCTCAAACAAACAAACAAAAAACCGGCCAGGCACAGTGGCTCACATCTGTAATCCCAGCACTTTGGGAAGCAAGGTGGCCTCCTGACTTGAGGTCAGGAGTCTGGGACCAACCTGGCCAACATGGCGAAACCCCATCTCTACTAAAAATTACACTTGCCTGTAATCCCAGCTACATGAGAGGCTGAGGCAGGAAAACTGCTTGAACCTGAGAGGCAGAGGATGCAGTGAGCTGAGAATGTACCACTGTACTCAAGCCTGGGGAACAGAGCAACACTCCGTCTCAAAAAAATAAAATAAATAGTATATATAGAACTAAAGATACCACTGCCATTAAATCCTACTTACTTCCACCCGTCAGTCCTAATCCCTCCCATGTCCATTCAGTCTTCCCCAAGAGATCATCAGTTTGGTTTGCCTCCTTTCAGATTTTTTTCCATGCTTTTATAAGATGTACCCCCACGGAAACTTACAGTGGTTAGCATATTATACACAGTATAATGCAACTTATTACATATAGATTTAGCTCATTCGTTATGTGCTACATAGTATTTCATTATATAACAATAGTAATATAAGCTATTCACTTACTGTTCATATTTAGGCTGTTACCCATTATTTCCTTCATACACTTGTCATGAAAACCCATGTACATGCCTCCTTAGATATATACAGAGTGCTTCTCCAGTGACCACTAGAGTCATTCCTATTTTTTAATACATATTGTCAAACTTCTTTCCAAGTAGCTCTACCAACTTATATTCCCACAATTGTGCTTCTCTTATCCTCTTGTTCACTATTGCTTAGTTTCTACAATTCAACTTTTTAAACATTATAAAAGAATCTATCCTCTATAACCTGTCTAAGGATAGCTGTTTAAATAATGAAGAACAACAAATATCCACTTCTCCTGTCATTCAGAAGGTATAATCTGGCACCCTGCTATTATATCCTAATTTATATTCCCAAGCAGATCATCTGTAATTCCAAGTAGAAAACAGTGTGGCAATATATATATGCCATTTGGCCTCAATGCTCAATGTGAACACAAAGATACAGTGTTAACAGTATTGCTATGCGTGGCTTTGTGCCTGGAAACTAAAAGTAGATCCAGTCTTCTCTTCTACAATGTCCATACAAAGTTGTTCTTGGCTTTACCACAATACACATGGTTAGTACAGCCTGTAGAATGAATTGTGGCTCCATATCTTTACTTCACAGACTGCCAGTGTCTGTAATCAAAACTAACTACCCCATCTTTGCAAAGCATCAGGTTGCCCCATCTGCCACTACGTCTGTTCCCCCAGCATCCCTGAGCCTGATACATTACATTAAAAAAATTGTAGTCTGAGAAAATTCTCTTTTCTATCAGAAAGTTCTTATTAACAAGCATAAAAATGTGAAGAAAAATATAGAATGAAATCTGTATGTTGTACAACAAAGCTGCTTTGTCCATGAATAAACCAGTAACAATTTATAAACATTAGAGGACAAATGGAGAAATATGCAAGTTGGACGGGTGTCCTCTACTAAGAATGAATGCTCCCATTCTGAAACATGTAAAATATGCCACTATAAAATTAACAATTTCAATTAATTTCTGAGGAGGAACGTGTCTTTGAAAACTGCCTGTAAGAACAGAACATAAATTTAGAAAGATACCACTTAGTTTATTGTCACAGGAAGTCTGTTGTACATTTAAACACTGCAGGAGTCTTAACATATCATGGAGAGAATGTCCTTAAGTATTCATTAGTGTTTTCATTTCCATAATATAACAAAATGACTATTTAACATATGTTAATGACAAATTTTCTAGTTTTTTCATTTGCTTCCAGTAGTTTCTCAAATCAAATACACAATTTCTCATTCTCCTGGTTCATAAACTTCTGAAGCTATCAGCAATGTGACACTTATCAGTTCAACTGCATTAAAAAATATGTTTCCGGCCAGGCGCAGTGGCTCATGCCTGTAATCCAAGCACTTTGTAGGCCAAGGCGGGCGGATTACCTGAGGTCGGGAGTTCAAGACCAGCCTGACCAACATGGTGAAACCCCGTCTTTTTTAAAAAATAAATAAGTATGTTTCCAAGCATCCTTCTTTCCCCCAGGAGAGACAGGAAGAAAAAATCCTTAGTCAAAAGATAGCCAATAGACCATTCTTTACAAATCTAACCAAATTGTAATAACTGATTGTCTTCATTACCTTTAACTCATTAAACAAAATAAGATTAATAAAAAATACTACATCTAATCCAGCACTCTACTCTTTAAAAAGCATTTTCAGCCAGGCACAGTGGCTCATGTCTCTAATCCTAGCATCTGAAAAACCAAGGAGGGAAGATCAAATGAGACCAAGAGTTTAAGACCAGCCTGGGCAACAGAGTGAGACCCCATCTCTATTTTTTAAAATAACAAGAAAATTTAAAAAAAAAAAAAAAAAAAAAACTGTTTTGAGACAGGGCACAGTGGCTCATGCCTATAATCCCAGCACTTTGGGAGGCTGAGGGCAGACTGCCTGAGCTCAGGAGTTTGCGACCAGCCTGAGCAACACAGTGAAACCCCGTCTCTACTAACATATAAAAAATTAGCCGGGTGTGGTGGTGTGTGCCTGTAGTCCCAGCTACTCAGGAGGCTGAGGCAGAACTGCTTGAACCCGGGAGGTGGAGGCTGCAGAGAGCAGAGATGGCACCACTGCACTCCAGCCTGAGCAACAGAGCAAGACTCCATCTCAAAAAAAAAAAAAAAATTTGACACAGGGTCTCACTCTGTTACCAAGGCTGAAATATGGAGTACAGTGGTACACTGTAGGCTACTGTAAGTTTCACCTCCCACTCTCACCCTCCTTAGTAGCTGGGACCCCACAGGTCTATGCCATCATGCCCAGCTAATTTTTTGTTTTTGGGGTTTTTTTTTTTTTTTGGTAGAGATGGACTCTCCCTATGTTGCCCAGGCTAGTCTCAAACACCTGAGCTCAAGCAATCCTCCCACCTCAGCCTCCCAAAGTGCTGGGATTATACATGTGAGCCACTGTGCCTGTTTAGGTATGATTTCATAAACTTCTTGTAATTTATCAACTCTGTGTGGTTCTTTTGTTTTTGGGAGAAGGAAGGAAGGAGGAAGGGAGGGAGGGAGAAAGAAGGAAGTGGTGGGGGCACCTTACACACAAGGTTATAAGTTTTCAGGTTCCCTAAAGGAACCAGTGATGATTCTCTTTCACTATTATTCCCCCAAAACATGCTTAATCTGTTCAGGCTGCTATAACAAAATATCTCAAATTGGATAATTTATAAGCCACAGAAATTTACTGCTCACAGCTCTGGAAGCTTAGAAGTCCAAGATCAAAGTACCAGCAGATCAGTGTCTGGTGAGGGCCTTTTCCTCATAAATGGAATCTTCCGTGTCCCACACAGTGGGACAAAGCAAGCTCTCTCAGACCTCTCTTAGAAAGGTACTAATCCCATTCATGGGGGCTCTCCCCTCATGAAGTAATCACCTCCTGAAGGTCCCACTTCTTAATACAATTACATTGGGAATTAGGTTTCAACATATAAATTTGGTGGCGTAAGGGACAAACATTCAGATCATAGCATTTGCTAAGCCAATCATATTTACTTATTTGGTTTTTGGGGGTTTTCTGCTTGTTTGCTTGTTCTGAGAAAGAAGCTCTCTCCATCACCCAAGCTGGAGTACAGTGGCGGGATCTCTACTCACTGCAACCTCCGCCTCCTGAGTTCCATCCTCCTGAGTTCTATTCATGCCTCAGCTTCCTGCTTGGATAGACACATGCCACCATGCCTGGCTAATTTTTGTATTTTTAGTAGAGACAGGTTTCACCATGTTGGCCAGGCTGGTCTCAAATTCCTGGCCTCAAGTGATCTGCCTGCCTTGACCTCCCAAAGTGCTGGGATTACAGGTGTGAGCCACCATACCCAGCCTAAGCCAATCATATTTAATATCCATGAATTTACAATAATTTATTATGTCATTCTATTTCACTTTTATAAGCAGTCTTTTACAAAGGCCAACATAATTTATCCTAAATTTCCCCTTTCTATAAACTTTACTGTTCACTAATATGTTTTTGAAGAAACAAAAACCAAATCCTCTAATGAGATTCATCTTCTATATACAAGTCAAACCTTATGTTTTAGACTCAAATTTTATATTTGCAAAGAAAGCCACAAATAACAACATAGATTTATATCTTCATCAAATAATTACAGAAAGGTCAGATCTTTTTCTTTTGTTTTCCAGGTCTCTTGGCATTTTGAGAAAGGTCAGATCTTATACATTACTACTAGTATTATCTAAACCCGTAATAGTCAAGATGAAAGTTAATTCCTTATGCCTTTTAGTTAAGAAATCATGGTTATTTCAACAAGTTTTGCTTAAATGAAGAAAATGTTCATTGTTTTCCAGTCTTCATTATCAACTAAGTTCTATTAACTTAAATCTAACTTCATAAATAAGCTTATTTCTTTAAAAATGACCATGTTTTAAAGTTGAATTTAACTTTCAAGGCAATTAATCTGTAACTAAATGATTACCTTCCCTGTAATCATTCACTCAATATTTCCCCAAGGAACTCTTGTCCTAGTTAAGTACAAAACTTTTATTACTTTTTTCATTAGTCTATATTGTGACTTCATGGTAATAGTTATGAAGTTGGCAGGAAGTAAAGTAATTATTAAAATAATTCATTGAGAGAAACCATTTTTATAAATAAAATTTTATATGTAATTTTATTAAAATACCAAAAATAATGCCACAGAACAAATATATAAGAGAAAAACCAGAATAAATCTACCAGAGTTTGGCCTTGAATACAAACTTCTGCAAAGTGTCAACTCCAAAATGACCTGAGAAAAGAATCCATTTCAAGGGCTATGTGGGGTTTTTCGGTTGATTTTTTGATTTAGAGAGAGGATTTCACTCCTTTTTTTTTTTTGAGAGGGAGTTTCACTCTTGTTGACCAGGTTGGAGTGCAATGGCCCAATCTCGGCTCACCGCAACCTCCGCCTCCCAGGTTCAAGTGATTCTCCTGCCTCAACCTCCCAAATAGCTGAGATTACAGGCATGAGCCACCATGCCTGGCTAATTTTTTTTTTTTTTTTTTTTTTTTTTTGAGACAGGGTCTTGCTCTGTCACCCAGGTTGGAGTGCAGTGGTGCGATCTCGGCTCACTGCAACCTCCACCTCCTGGATTCAAGTGATTCTCCTACCTCAGCTCCCCGAGTAGCTGGGATTACAGATATGTGCCACCACGCCCAGGTGATTTTTCTATTTTTAGTAGAGACAGGGTTTCACCATGTTGGTCAGGCTGGTCTTGAACTCCTGACCTCGTGATCCACCTGCCTCGGCCTCCCAAAGTGCTCGGATTACAGGTGTGAGCCACAGTAGAGACAGGATTTCTCCATGTTGGTCAGGCTTATCTCAAACTCCCGACCTCAGATAATCCACCCACCTCGGCCTCCCAAAGTGCTGGGTTTACAGGCGTGAGCCACCGTCCCCAGCCCCCCATTTTTCAATAGTAATAGTTCTCGGACTATGACATTTAAAACTAAAATGAGTCAGGTGCGTGGTGCAGACCTGTAATCCTAGATACTCAGGAGGCTGAGGCAGGAGGATCACTTGAGCCCAAGAGCTTGAGACCATCCTGGGAAACACAGCAAGACATCATCTCATAAAGTTTTTTTTTCATGCTGCTTTTCTCCAAGAAACAGAAATACCCTGCTATTATTAAAGTATATAAGGATTTTAAACTCACTTTTGAAAAGAATCTCACATACAGTTGCCCCTTCATATCCATGGGTTCCATAGCCAGAGATTCAATCAACCAAGGATACAAAATATTCAGAGGTCGGGAGTGGTAGCTAAAGCTGGTAACGCAGCACTTTGGGAGGCCAAGGCAGGAGGGTTGCTTGAGCTCACCAGCTTGGGCAAAATAATGAGACCTCATCGCTACTAAAATTCAAAAACAATTGGCCAGAAATGGTGGCTCACACTCGTCATCCCAGCTACTGGAGGGCTGAGGTGGGCGGATCACTTGAGCCCGAGAGACTGAGGCTGCAGCGAATGCTGATCATGCCACTGAACTCTAGCTGGGCAACAGAACAAGACCCTGTCTTATGAAAAGAAAGGAAAGAAAAGGGAGTGGAGGGGAGAGGAGGATTGGATTCAGGCCAGGCATTGAGAGGAAAGGAAAGATTCAGGCTGGGCATGGTGGCTCACACCTGTAATTCCAGCAATTTGGCAGGCTGAGGCGGGTGGATCACCTGAGGTCAGGAGTTCAAGACCAGCCTGGCCAACATGGTGAAACGCTGTCTCTACTAAAAATACAAAAATCAGCCAGGTGTGGTGGCACAGGCTTATAATCCCAGCTATTCAGGAGGCTGAGGCAGAAGAATCGCTTGAACCTGGGAGGTAGAGGTTGCAGTGAGCCAAGACGGCGCCACTGCACTCCAGCCTAGGCGACAGAGTGAGATTCTGTCTCAAAAAAAAAAAAAAAAAATTGAAACAGATGTACATATAACATCACTTAGTCAAGGAAACGCAGATTAGTCCACATTGAGACACTACTTTCCAACAATCAGGACAGCTAAAATGAAAGACAGGCAATATGAAGCATCAGTCCTGCAAGCTCCTTTCATATAAGTACCAAAGGAGTATCATTTATCTTTTGTATGTATTTTTACTGTATTTTTCTATATTTAGGTATGTTTAGATATACACTATTTACCATTGTGTTACAACAGCCTAGAGTATTCATTACTGTACAAACTGTACAGTTTTGTAGCATAGGAGCAATAGTCTAGGTGTGTTGTGGGTATACCATCTCGGTTTGTGTGCATCCACACTCTGATATTCACACGATGAAATCACCCAATGACACATTTCTTAGAATGTATTCTCATCATTAAGAGACACATGACTTTTGTTCCAGCACTGAAAAGCCATTAAAACTTTAAAAAATTTTTTTTTCTTTGAGACAGAGTTTCACTCTTGTTACCCAGGTTGGAATGCAGTGGCACGACCTCAGCTCACTGCAACCTCCACGTCCTGGGTTCAAGCAATTCTCCTGCCTCGGCCTACTGAGTAGATAGGATTACAGGTGCCCACACCACACCTGTCTAAGTTTTTGTATTTTTTAGTAGAGACGAGGTTTTGCCATGTTGGGCAAGCTGGTTTCAAACTCCTGACCTCAGGAAATCCGCCTGTCTCAGCCTCCCAAAGTGCTGGGATTACAGGCGTGAGCCACTGTACCCAGCCAAACATTTTTTTAAAAAGAGACACAGGCCAGCCATTGTGGCTCACACCTGTAATCCCAGCACTTTGGGAGGCCATGGTCCATGGATCACTTGAGGCCAGCCTGGGACTAGCCTCACCAACAAGGCAAAACTATAACTCTGGGAAAAAATATAAAAATTAGCCAGGTGTGGTGGTGTGCACCTGTAGTCCCAGCTACTCGGGAGGCTGAAGCATGAGAATGGCTTGAGACTAGGAGGTGGAGGTTGCAGTGAGCCAAGATGGTGCCATTGCACTCCAGCCTGGGGATAGAGCAAGACTCTGTCTTTAAAAAAAAAAAAAACAAGGAGACACAAGATTGTATATGTGCCGCATACCGAGAAAAACTTGTACAATAATGTTATAGCAGTTTTATTGAATATAGAAAAACACTATAAACTCAAATGTATAACAAAAGAATGAATGACTGTGTAATAAATAGCCTGCAACAACATGGATAAATATTGTATCTCTCATTGTGTTCAGCAAAAAAGGAGTGACACAAAAGGCTATATACTGTATGACTACATAGAACAAACAAAACTAATATATAGCAACAGAAATCAGATGAGTAGTTGCCACTTGTTGGTAGGAATGACAGACTGGAAAGAGGCACCAATGGTCTTTTTAGGGTGACAGAAATATTCTATATCTTTTCTTTTTTTTTTCTTTTTTTTTTTTTTGGAGACAGAGTCTCACTTGGTTGCCCAGGCTGGAGTGCAGTGGTGCGATCTCGACTTATTGTAACCTCTGCCTCCCAGGTTCAAGCAATTCTCCCTGTATCAGCCTCCCAAGTAGCTGGGATTATAGGCACCTGCCACCAGGTCTGGCTGATTTTTCTACTTTTAGTAGAGATGAGGTTTCATGTTGGCCAGGCTTATCTCAAACTCCTGACCTCAGGTGATCCGCCCGCCTTGGCCTCCAAAAGTGCTGGGATTACAGGTGTCAGCAGGCGTGAGCCACTGCACCAAGTCTATATCTTTAATTTGGTGACAAGTGTAAAGCATCTGTTGAAATTCATTGAACTGTACATTTAAGATCTATATCTTGAGAGGAGTATGAGGTATGTGAATGTATATATTTTAAAACTCACTGAAGTGTATACTTAAGATGCATTCATTTTATCACATGTAAAATTTAACATGAAAACACATGTAAATTTTCAATGAAAAATATGGGCCAGGCGTGGTGGCTCATGCCTGTAATCCCAGCACTTTGGGAGGCTGAGGCGAGTGGAACACAAGGTCAGGAGTTCGAAAGCAGCCTGGCCAATATGGTGAAACCTCAACTCTACTAATACAAAAATTAGCTGGGTGTGGTGGCGCATACCTGTAATCCCAGCTATTCAGGAGGTTGAGGCAGGAGAATTGCTTGAACCCATGAGGCAGAGGTTGCAGTGAGCCAAGATCATGCTACTGTACTCCAGCCTGAGCGACAGAGCAAGACTCCACCTTAAAAAAAGAAAAGAAAAAAAAAATGTGGCCAGGAGCAGTGGTTCACTCCTGTCATCCCAGCACTCTCGGGGGTTGAGGTGGGAAGATTGCTTGAACCCAGGAGTTTGAGATCAGCTTGGGCAATATGGTGAGACCTTGCCTCTACAAAAACCTTCAAAAAAAATTAGCCAAGCATGGTGACATGCACCTGTGGTCCCAGCTTCTGGAGAGACTGACGCAGGAGAATCTCAATTGAGCTGGGAGGCGGAGGTTGAAGTAAACTAAGATTGCACCACTGCACTACAGCGTGTGTGACAGAGTAAGACTTAGGGAGGACGGATGGATGGAAGAAAGGGAGGGAGGGAAGGAGGGAAGAGAGAGAAAGAGATAGAGGGAGGGAGGGAGGAAGGAAGGAAGGCAAGGAAGGAGGGAGGAAGAAAGAAAAGAAAAAGAGTCGGAGAGAGAAAAAGAGACAGCAAGAATGAGAGAGTGAGAGAAAAGAGAGAAAGAGAGAAAGAAAAAGAAAGAGGAAAGGAAGAAAAAAGTATAAAAGCTAAGAGCTCTTAAAAATTAAAAAATAAGAGCAGAAAAACAATAATCAATAGAAAGAGTGGAAGATCAGGTTGAAGCAATTGTCCAAAAATTAGTAAAATAACAAAGATGAAAAAATGTGGCCAAGATGGAGGATCACTTAAGACCAGAAGTTCAAAACCAGCCTGAGCAACACAGCAAGACCCTGTCTCTATTATATGTAATTTTAAAACTAAAAAGCATATTTAAAAAAAGAAAAAAAAGGTAAGAAAAATAAGAAGATCCATCCAGGAAGTCCAACATCCAAATAAAGAAGTTTCAGAAAAAAGAAAACATAAAAGAAAAATTATTAAATAACTAAAGAAAATTTCCCAGAACTGAAGGACATTGGACTTACATTAAAGGAACCCATTTTTACATGCAAAAAGATGAAAACAGAGCCACACCAAAGGATATAATAAGCCAGGTGCCAGCTGTAATCCGAGCATTTTGAGAGGTTTAGGTGGGAGGATCATTTGAACCCAGGAGTTCAACACCAGCCTGGGCAACACAGTGAGACTCCTGTCTGTACAAAACAAAACAAAACAAAAAACTAGCTGGGTACAGTGGCACAGGCCAGTAGTCACAGCTACTTGGGAGGCTGAGGTGATAGTATCACAGGGGCCCAGGATGTAGAAGGTGCAGTAAGCCATGACTGCACCACTACACACCAGCTTAGACAACAAGGCAAGACCCTGTCTCTAAATAAATAAATAATTTAATTTAATTAAGGGCATCGCTGTAAAATTTCAGAATATCTACAAACTTCTAGAAACAGAAATAAGTAACGTACAAAAATTAGAATGGTACTGGACACCTCAACAGCAACATGAGAAGCTAGGTTAAAAATGAAGCAATACCTTTTTAAAACTCTGAAGAAAAACGATTTCTAACCTAAAATTAACTCAGAAAAATACCTCACATAAACACTTTCTCACAAAGTTCTTGGAGGAAATAATCTGCCAGAATGACATAAAATGCAGAATGCAGAAGATAGTGAATACAGGCAACAACAACAAAAAGTAGTACAGGAGAACTCTCAGGATATTCATAGGATTCTAACCATGGGACAGGTTCAGAGAGCCCAGTCTGAAGCCAGTAAAAAGGCCATGAGACATTAGAAGAAACTGCCAATAACTGATAGTCTTGAAAGGAGACTTAGAGAAGTGACAGTGTTTAGGGCTGAATTAGTGATAAATACTTAGAATGGAATACTAAGCAAATATAAATAAAATCACACTCATTAGTTCCAAGGAAAACAAACCTTGTGCTAGAAAAGTAATCAGACCTTACTGCTTAATTTGAGCTGTGAATCCTATGCATATGCTCATAATAAGGTAAACATTTAACAGTTACCTAACTAAAATTACCATATAACCATTGCAGTAGGATGAAGTAACAGGGAGAGGGGAAGGGGAAGTGGCTAAGGAGGAAGGAAGGGAAAGCCAACTAAATTCTCATGCTCAGAAGTGGGAAGTCAACAGATAATGCTAAAACTGAAAAATCAATACCAAATACCAAAGATGAACTAAAAGAATATAAAGTGGTCTCCTCTAAGAGAAGGAAGATGCCAAGGAAGATTAGGAAGCTGCTTCTCATTTCACAAATCCTGTTCAAGCTATGTAACACTTTAAACTACAGTCATGCATCACAAATGAGGAATGTATTGTTAGGCAATTTCATCATTATGCAGACATCAGAATGCTTACACAACCTAGATGATATAGCCTACTACACACCTAGGCTATATAGGATAACCTATTACTCCTAGGCTTACAAACCTATGCAGCATATTACTGTACTGAATACTGGAGGCAACTGTAACATAGTAAGTATATGTGTATCTAAACATAGAAACGGTACTGTAAAAATGTAGTCTAAAAGATAAAAAATGTCCAGGTATAGTGCCTCACGCCTGTAATCCCAGCACTTTGGAAGGCCGAGGTGGGAGAATCACTGGAGGCTAGGGGTTTGAGACCAGCCTGGGCAACATCGTGAGAACCTATTCTCCACATTTAAAAAAAAAAAAAAAGTGCCAGGCTTGGTGGCATGTACTTCCAAGGCACTCTGAACGTTGAGGCAGGAGGATAACGTGAGTCCAAGAGGTCCAGGCTGCAGTGAGTTATGATCATACCATTCCAGCCTGGGTGAGACAGCGAGGCCCCGTCTCCAAAAAATGGTTCACCTAGGCTGGGCTTGGTGACTGACACCTGTAATCTCAGAACTTTGGGAGGCTAAGGTGGGAGGATCTCTTGACTCCAGGAGTTCAAGACTAGCCTGGGCAAAATAGTGAGGTCTCTACAAAATACAAAAAAAAAAATTAACCAGGTGTGGTGGCATGCACCTGTAGTCCAAGCTAGTCTATAGACTAAGGTGGGAGAACAGCTAGAGGGTAAAGTGGGAGAGAATCTCTTGAGCCCAGGAGCTCAAGGCTACAGTAAGCCATGATCACATCACTTCAATCTACCCTAGGTGACTGAGGAAGACCCTGTCTTAAGACAAAAATAATTTTTTTTAAAGGTACATCTATGTAGGGCACTTACTATGAATAGAGCTTGCAGGATGAAAGTTGCTCTGGGTGAATAAGTGAGAGAGACTTAGTGGTGAGGGAATGTTCCAGGCCTAGCCCTAGGACATTACCATGGAGTACTGCAGTAGATTTTATAAACACTCTGCAATTTGGCTACACTAAATTTATAAAATAGTTTTTTCTTCAATAATAAATTATAATTTTAGCTTACTGCAACCTTTTTTCTTTTTTGGAGACCAAGTCTTGCTCTATCACCTAGGCTGGAGTGCAGTGGCACAACTTGGCTCACTGCAACCTGAAACCCCTGGGTTGAAACAATTCTCGTGCCTCAGCCTCAGCCTCCTGAGTAGCTAGGATTACAGGCGTACACCACTACAACCAGCTAATTTTTGTATATTTTAGGAGAGACAGGGTTTCTCCATGTTAGCCAAACTGGTCTCAAACTCCTGGCCTCAGATGATCTGCCCCCCTCTTCCTCCCAGTGTTGGGTTATAAGCCTGAACCACCATGCCCAACCAGCTTACTGCAACTCTTTTACTTCATAAACTTTTAAATTTAACTTGTTGACTCTTAATAACATTTGGCTTAAAATACATTGTACAGGTATCCAAAAATATTTTTTCTTTATATCATTATTCTGTAAGTTTTTTCTATTGATATTTTATTTTCCTTTTTAAGCTTTTTGTTAAAAATGAAGATATACGGAGAGAGATCCAAGATGGCCGATTAGCAGCAGCTCAGGATTGTAGCTCCCAGTGAAAGCGCAGAGAGCGAGTGGATGCTGCAATTGCAGACGAATTTCTGTTGCCCACAAACTGGGAGATTCCCGGCGGAGGAGCCACACGGGTCACCAGCGTGACTCTTTTGGCCGGCGCGGCACTTCTCAGTGCGGAGTATATGGGATTGGGTGCCCTTTGAGTCGGGCTCAGCTGGTACCATCCCCACAAGGAGAACAGTAATTGGAACTGTGAGGACTGAGAGTTTCACAGCAAGCACAGCTGAACCCGGGAAGGCCTAGCTCTGTGGGGAAGGGGAGTCCACCAAAGGAAAACTAAGAAACAGAAAAAACTTCGTCACCAACAAGCCAGACGTCCACTCAGAGACCCAATCTGAAAGTCGGCAATTACAAAGACGACAGGTGGATAAATCCACAAAAATGGGAAGAAACCAATGCAAAAAGTCTG